>NIVC01003656.1:39996-125010 GCA_002269645.1 Macrostomum lignano
AATGAAGATATCTGTTCTACGACTATCGTATTTTAAACAAGAATGGGTAGTAAAAACACAAAATTGCATCAATGCATTTGCCCCCTTATTATAGAACCCAGAAAAATATGCCATCATTGTTCATAATATGCCAAAGTATGACTTTTTGAGGGCCTGGATCTGTCCTGACCAGATTTACTTACTTCTTACGATCTATTTTTAGAAAGCAACTATAGATGTATTTTCGCTTTGTGAAAAGTTTTTTGTTCATAAATATTGACAAAGAGATAAGCAACATTACATCCCAATACGGCTTTTTTTAGCTTTTTATGTTTTATTATAATTCTGCTAAAAAATTCGATGCATTTTTGCTTACAATTGGCTCTTTGTTTTTTGTTCCATGTAAAACATCACTATTTCAATTATAATAATAACAGGTTTGATTGAGTTAAACGAACTAATAGGGCGTTAAAGTATTATTTGTTAATTATCTCTAATTTTTTATTAACACTTGTTACAAGAAAAGAAAATTAGGGCAGAATCTTAGATTGATTTTGACTTTAAAGGAAATTAAAATCTAATGATACTATTTCAAATAATAAATTTTGGTCATTTTGTATTTTCTTTTCCGACAAGACGCCAATGATGTAGATGAGGAAGTATAAGAGATGAGATATATTAATAAAAATCGAAGTCTCTCCTTTTTCATCTGTTCGCACCCTTTTCAACTTCACAGTTCAATCTGCGGCAACTCGGAGCAGGCGGACGAGGGCGCGCCAAAACCGGTGAAGAAGTTCACCCAGCGCGAGCGCGCCGAGATGATTCACACTCGAGCCTTCCTAAAGCGACTGGACGATAAGGTGAAGGAGAGACAGTACGAGGTGGACAAGTACAGGTGAGTCTTTGTTCTTACCTTCTGCCAGCCCAGAATGCTCAGACGCTGTCCCCCCAGTGTCGAATGCTATTCTCCCCAATGTCAGCCCCCTCTGGTCTCCCAAATGTCTTCAAACCAAAAACTGGCAGCCCACCGCCACATAAACAGGGAGGAGAACAACCGCTGCAGGAAGCGAGTGGAGGAGTTGGACCGCGAGGCGGTCGACGTCTCCGGCCAGATCGTGCAGCAGGAGGCGGCGGCCAATTCGGCTGCGGCGTTTCGTCTGCGCGCCCAGCTGGAGCGAATCGGACAGGAGAAGTCGGGCGAGGAGCTGCTGTCCAGCCACATCTACCGGAGCCTGCTGGAGGCCGAGTGAGTTTCGGGGTTGTGATGGCAGTTTCGGGATTGTGATGGCAGTTTCGGGATTGTGATGGCAGTTTTGGAATTGCAATGGCAGTTTCAGGATTGTGATGGCAGTTTTGGGATTGTGATGGCAGTTTCGGGATTGTGGTGGCAGTTTCAGGATTGTGATGGCAGTTTCGGGATTGTGATGGCAGTTTCGGGATTGTGATGGCAGTTCTGAGATTGCGGTGGTAGTTTTAGGATTGTGATGGTAGCTTCGGGATTTTGATAGCAGTTTCGGGATTGTGATGGCAGTTTCGGGATTGTGATGGCAGTTTCGTGAATTTGATGTCAGTTTCGGGATTGTGATGTCAGTTTCGGGATAGTGATGGCAGTTTCGGGATTGCAGTGGCAGTTTCAAAAGCGAAGTGTCCGGTCCAGCAGTTCAGCGTTCTACTATACCACATTGAACTCAATGCCGACAACCCCCTCACTCAGGTACGAGCTGACCCTCGCCCGAATCGAGCAGGGCAAGCAGTTGCTAACCGACCACGAGCTGCGGCAGAAGGAGCAGCTCTACGACGAGTTCAAAGCCGAGGTGGCGGCCCTACGGCAGCTGAAGGAGAGGAAATTTGCCGACGCCACGAGGGCTTCTTCCAACGGAAGGAAGAGTGAGCGGATGGTGGATGCTGGCTTGCTCAAATTGTTAGGGGAAACACGTCCCAAAATCCAGGACAGCCCATCGCCCCTTCTGGCTCTAGAAATCCAGGCCACTCCACCCGGCCCTATAAATCCAGGCCACTCCACCCGGCCCTATAAATCCAGGCCACTCCACCCGGCCCTATAAATCCAGGCCACTCCAACCCGGCCCTATAAATCCAGGCCACTCCAACCCGGCCCTATAAATCCAGGCCACTCCAACCCGGCCCTATAAATCCAGGCCACTCCAACCCGGCCCTATAAATCCAGGCCACTCCAACCCGGCCCCATAAATCCAGATTAGGATCTAGTTCAGGTCTCCCCACACCCCAAGGCCCAATCTATAGACACTGACATCTATCCTGGGGATCTGCAATATTATTCAACTACCGCGCACAGGGAACTGCGCCAGTGGCGCGAGCGCATGGACCTGCAGGAGTCGGACAACCGGCGCCGGGTGAAGGCGGCGCACGATCTGCACAATGCCCGCCTGCTGGAGACCATGCGCAGCATCCGGCAGGCCCGCGACGCCGAGGAGGAGCGCTACAGGGAGGATTTCGAGAAGAAGGTTCGCTCAGTGCTGCGCCTGAAGGAGGGCATCGCCGGCAATCGGGAGAACCTCACGGCGCTTGGCAACCGGGCTCGCGCCGAGCAGCGCCGCGCCGACGTTGAGGCGCGCGAACTACGCACCGAGACGATCGCCGCAGGCGGCGACGCCGGTCTGGCGCTGCGTCGGGAGCGCCGCGCAGCCGAGGCCCGCGCCGATTCCGATATTTGGCGCAACGAACAGCGGAAGAAGCAGGCGGACATCGCGGCGCGCCTGCTGATTGAGGAGGACTGGGAGAAGAAGAAGCGCGAGCGGCTGCCCTACCTGTACGCCAAGGACACGCGCGGCCTGTCCACAACGACGTCGTCGTCAGCGGCGCCGTTTCGGCGCAGTCGGAAGCTGCGGATGACGCGCGACATCGAGGCAGCGCTGGACGCAGCCGACTCCGGTGAGCGGGCCTTCAGCGCCGGCGCCGAGCTGACGAATTCGGCGCGTCGTGAGGCGCCCGTTGACTCGTCCGACGAGGAGACGGCGCCGGGCGCGACGCGGCGCTTCACTGCCGCCGCCGACGACGACGATGACGAGCCAGCGGATGCCACGACGGCGACTTTGCGGGCGTCGCTGGCGGCGGCCGCGGCGGAGGCGGCGTCGGGCGCTGAGTCGTTGGCGAAGCCGCAGTTCGCCGGCATGTGGGACACCTTCAAGGCCTACAGCATCCCGCGCACCGACAAGGTGGACTACATCCGCAATGGAAGGCCTCCTACATGGAGCAGGTTGGTAGATGAATTCGTCCCTCATAGCAGACTGTCTCTGAGAATCTGCCCCTCACAACAGACTGTCCATGAGAATCTGCCCTCACACAAGACTGTCTATGAGAATCTGCCCCTCACACAAGACTGTCTATGAGAATCTGCCCCTCACACAAGACTGTCTATGAGAATCTGCCCCTCACACAAGACTGTCTATGAGAATCTGCCCCTCACACAAGACTGTCTATGAGAATCTGCCCCTCACACAAGACTGTCTATGAGAATCTGCCCCTCACACAAGACTGGCTATGAGAATCTGCCCCTCACACGAGACTGTCTATGAGAATCTGCCCCTCACACAAGACTGTCTATGAGAATCTGCCCTCCCCAAAATTCCAGGAAATCATGCGCCGAGTTCTGGACCAGACCAGAGCCAATATTGTCACCAAGCAGGTGGCCGCCGGTCGCGAATTCAAAGGCGACGCCGCCTTCTTCAGCAAGCCGGAGGTGGTGCACTTCAAGGACTTCGAAGTGGATCAGACCTACAAGCAGAAGGTCACGCTGACAAATGCATCCTACAGCGTGAACTCCTGCAAGCTGGTTGGCATGACGGACTATCTGAACAACTTCATCCAGATCCAATTTAACCCGCCCGGCCACCTCTCCGCCGGCATGTCCTGCCAGCTGGTGCTCAGCTTCACACCTCGGATTAACGAAGATCTTAGCGGCGAAATCACCTTCCTGTGCCAGACTGGCCAGTTCTCTGTGCCGATTTTGTGCACTACGAAAAAGTGCGATGTGAGTGAATGCGATTTTCTATTATTGCCCTCAGCCAATCACAGCCAAGCTCACCCCAAGCACCCCACTCCTAGAACCCACCCCAATTTTAGCACCCGCCTCACTCCTAGCACCCACCCCACTCCTAGCACCCACCTCACTCCTATCCTAGCATTCACCCCACTCCTAGCACCCACCCCACTCCTAGCACCGACCTCACTCCTATCATAGCAGCCACCCCACTCCTAACACCCACCTCACTCCTATCCTAGCATCCACCCCACTCCTAGCACCCACCCCACTCCTAGCACCGACCTCACTCCTATCCTAGCATCCACCCCACTCCTAGCACCCACCTCACTCCTATCCTAGCATCCACCCCACTCCTAGCACCCACCTCACTAGTAGCATCCACCTCACTCCTAGCACCCACCTCACTCCTAGAACTCACCCTACTCCTAGCCTTCACCTCAACCTTAAAAGCCGCCTCTAAACTATCACACAGCCAGTGCTAGCACCCATCTCAATCCTAAGACACTTTATTCCAAACAACCACACTGTGAACTGCATGTCAGCACTTCCCATGTTGCACTTCCCGCTCCTCAGCTATCAATCGACAAAGCCAAGGTTGACTTTGGCGTCAGCGTGATTGGCGAGACGCTTCATCAGACTTTGACCCTGCGCAACGCCGGTGCCAAAGGCTGCAACTTCGCCCTGACCAAACTGGACCCGTTCAGAGTGCGAGAGAGGACAGAGTATTCCACCACAGCTCCGGTGAGTCAGGGCTTGGCGGTGGAGCTGGATGGATTGTTTGATCGATTGACTGATTGATTGATTGATTGATTGATTGGTTGGTTGGTTGGTTGATATATTGATTGATTGATTGATTTTCACCCCCCCAGACTGAGGATGAAAAAGCCGCGGAGGAGCCGGCGGCGGATTCGGCAGTTTCAGCACCAGCAGCTCCCGCGGCCTCCCCAGCGGCTCCTGGAGCAGCCGCCGAGGTGGCCGCCGCGGCGGCTGGAGACTCGCTGATCGAGCAGGTCGGCCAGGCTGACTCAGGCGAGCAGCGACAACCGCAGGAGGAGCTGCCGGCGCGACTCACCGACGGCATGTCTGTCGGACGCACCTCCGGCGGCTGGCTGGCGCCGTTCTCGGAGGTCAAGCTGGAGCTGGTTTGGCTGCCCAGCCTACCTGGCGGCAATCGCGCCGAGTTCCGCGTCGACTTCGACGACCCCGCCTCGGCCAGCTTGAGCTTCGAAGCCGTCGGGGTGGCGGTGGACGTGCCGGTGTGGCTGGAGAGGAGCACGGTGGACCTGCGGGTGTGCACCCAGGACCGGCTGTACCAGGACACCGTGGTGGTGCGCAACCGGGCCAGCACCGCGCTGAAGCTGCACTTCCAGGTCTGCACTTCCAGGCCTAGTGGTTAGAGCATCGGACTCACGACTGTAAGGTCGGGGGTTCGATTCTCAACCCACTCGAAACAAATTGTGTACTGTTGAGCAAGACACTTAACTCTGCATTGCTTTAGTTTACCCAGCTGTAAAATGGGTGCCAGCATTAGCTGGGGTAATTGAGGGTGTGTGTGGCCACCCCCCCTCAGACTGAACAGCCGTACGCAGCCTTCAGATGCGGCGCGCAGTAGCACATTAGGGCAGGTGTAAATCCCGGGGTTAGGGCCACAGACACTAGCTGCTGCTATTGCTTGAGAGCAGCACAGTCTATGGCCTAAACCCATGCAGGGTTTTCTTGACTGAATTTGTCTATGGGAAAAACCCCATTCAGCGCTATGCGTTCTCTAGTACAGTAGAGCATACTCAATGCGATACGACAAATATAGGACGAAGGAGCGTAGCGATTGCGCTGTGAAATTCTGAAGAGTACAAAGAAATCAAATTCGTCAATGCTACTGATAAGATAATTTTTCATATCTGGCACTCTGGCACTCACAAACTCGCCTCTCTCAGGTACCTCCGAAACTGCAAGGCCACATGGAGCTGCTGCCCAAGACCGGCTACGTGCAGGCCCGCAGCAGCTTCTCCGCCCAGCTGAAGTTCCTGCCGCGCGCCTCCCTAGCCGACGATGCGGCCGGAGAGTTTTTCGATCCGGCCACCGGCGTCCTGGAGGTGCCGCTGACCATCAGGGTGGCCGAGCAGACACGGCCAATAGAATTCACTGCCGTTGCCGTGGTAACGGGATCCGATTTAGAATTCGACGTCGATGGGCTGGACTTCGGCTGCTGCACCATCTACGAGTCGGCAGTGCGCACCATCCGGCTGACCAACAACAGCCTGCTGCCGCAGAAGTTTGGCTTCGTTGGACTGCCCGATGTGAGCCTTCCTAGTTAGGGATTCTCCGAGCTATTAATAGCAGCCAATCAGATCAACTCAGGAATTGCCGCACTTAACACCCATCCACGTTGCAGTACGCCGAAGTGCAACCAAACGACGGATTCGGCGTCATCCTGCCGAAGGAGACCATCAGCCTGGAGGTTGTGTTCAGCCCCGACCGGGCGGCCGACTTCGCCTTCACGCTCACCTGCCGCACCCTCATCGACCGCAAGTTTTCCATCCCCTGCACCGGGGTCGGCGTCCATCCGCCGTTGCGACTCTCCGAGCAGGTGGTGAACTTCAAGGCCACCGCCCTGCAGGACTTCAACGACGCCATGATCTACGTGGTGAACGAGCACACCAGCATGAACGAGTACTCCCACCCGGTGCCCCGCATCGGCAAGGGCCCCATCGCGCCGGTCGGCCCGACCTCATTCGAGTTTGTCGTGCCGGACGACGCGCCGTTCCAGCTGGCGCCCTGCGTCGGCACCGTCATGCCGGGCGAGCGGGCGCGAATCCACCTGCGCCTGAAGCCGAAGTTCACGGTGCGCCAGGTGCAGCAGGAGGCCAGCTGTCTGGCTGGCCTGCGCATGGAGGCCGAGGCGCGTGCCGAGCGTGAGCGCCAGCGCGCCGAACAGCGGCGCCAACAAGAGGAGGCGGAGAAGGCGCAGGTGTGAATTTTGTGTTTTACTACTAATAAAAGATTATCGTATATTTAAAAAAATATTATTTTCCATCTTTGTAATTCTTATACTTACAGGACTCGTGCGATGAATTTACAGTAATTATTGATTTAAAATGCTTTTATGTTCCTTTGTCATTCACTCTTGTATTGACATCAAGCTTCACGTTCGATTCACTTAGGGCATTGCTGGCAGTCATTTATATTTTTTCATTCACCGGGTCGGATACTAAAGTACATCTTCTACTTTCAGGCAACCAGCTCAAAGAAGGGGGCTGCAAAGTCGCCCAAGAAGGACGACGTAAGATTTGAATTGGCTGAGCCAGTCTGCTGTTCGGGAAGCTGAGAACTTGATGCTTAACAAGTTTTTTAAGTGTGGCTAATTGCATTCTGAGTTCGGTCTTTATCTGTTCTGAACAATCAACTGTATACTTCTAAAAGTCACTCTCCTAATTCACCAAATTTTCCTTTAATGCATGCTCACGAGTAACCAGGTGTGCAATTTCAGTTAACCTGTTGTGCATATTTTTAATACGAATGAACTTGCGTTGAGCACTAAATTTTCAGAAGACAGAGAATGCCTGAACCGGTAATTAAATTAAAAGAGTCTCGAAACTTGTTTTGATTGGCTTCTATTAATAGCTTTTAGCTTGACTCATCAGCTCTCCAGATGGGAATTCCAGTGCACTTAATTAAGCGTACATTTAGAGACGAATTTGGCCGGGTAAGGTGCTATTTTTAGAAACAGGGTTCCCCAAAAGGCCGATGGGAGTTGTTTTTCTATTTTTAGAAAATGGGCTTCCGCCGGCTATTTTTGGAAGTTGGAATTTTCCTTGTAGCAAACTAAATAAGAATTGATGTGAACTAAGCGTTCCTTTTTAACAACTTTAGAAATCCAAGCCGGGCGCCAAGGGCAAGCAGCCGCCAGCCAAGCAGGCGGGAGGCGGCGGCCGAGGTGGTGCGGCTGCAGGCGGTCGCGGAGGCCGCGGAGCTGGCGGCCCTGGCGCTGATGCTGGAGGCGCGGACGGCGCCGGCGGCCCGGAGATCCAAGCGCCGCCGCCGGAGTCGATCGCGCCGGACTCGGACCAGTTCTACGCCGGCCAGGCCTCGCTGATGCGCAAATTCCTCGGCGATTTCAACACACACACTGTTCCGTGCTTCGTGGCCTCCGGCCGGTGCCCCACGGAGCCAGGCACCCTGAAGTACTCGACCGAGAACACCTTGTACCTGAAGGTGAACTGTCCCGTGGTCAGTCCGCAGCTGGCGATCATCTCGAACAGCGGCCGGTCCGCCCTGGACTTCGAGAATGTCTCGCTGGGCCAGACGGCCGTCAAGTCCTTCACGGTGCAGAATATCTCCGCCTCCCAGTTGAACCTGACCGGCTCCCTGCTGGACCCCAACGGCCCCTTTGCCCTTCTGAACGCTCTGCGGCCGCTGGAGCCGCAGCAGTCGCACTCGGTGCTGGTCAGCTTCACTCCGGACAAAGAGTGCAGCTTCCACGAGCGGTTTTTCCTGCACACTGGCGGCGGCCAAAAGCTGGGAGTCACCCTGCAGGGCTGCGGTATCCTGCCGAAGGTGTCCTGCTCAGAGACTGGCCAGTTCGATCTGGGCGCCGTGCTCGCCGGCGAGTACGTGGAGCGCCAGCTCACCCTCACCAATCAGTCGGCGCTGAACGTTGCCTTCAATATTCGGCTGGACAGCGCGTCACTGCTCCGCTTCCAGGCAAGTGACTTCCACCCGGTTCCTGTAGATTCCACTGACTTCCACCCACCCGGTTCCTTTAGATTCCACTGACTTCACCCGGTTCCTTTAGATTCCACTGACTTCACTCGGTTCCTGTAGATTCCACTGACTTCCACCGGTTCCTGTAGATTCCACTGACTCCCAACCGGTTCCTGTAGATTCCACTGACTTCCATCCGGTTCCTGTAGATTCCACTGACTCCCAACCGGTTCCCGTAGATTCCACTGACTCCCAACCGGTTCCCGTAGATTCCACTGACTCCCAACCGGTTCCCGTAGATTCCACTGACTTCCACCCGGTTCCTGTAGATTCCACTGACTTCCACCCGGTTCCCGTAGATTCCACTGACTTCCACCCGGTTCCCGTAGATTCCACTGACTTCCACCCGGTTCCTGTAGATTCCACTGACTTCCACCCAGTTCCTGTGATTCCACTGACTTCCATCCGGTTTCTGTAGATTCCACTGACTCCTGACCGGTTCCTGTAGATTCCACTGACTCCCAACCGGTTCCCGTAGATTCCACTGACTTCCACCCGGTTCCTGTAGATTCCACTGACTTCCATCCGGTTCCTGTAGATTCCACTGACTTCCATCCGGTTCCTGTAGATTCCACTGACTTCCATCCAGTTCCTGTAGATTCCACTGACTCCTAACCGGTTCCTGTAGATTCCACTGACTTCCACCCAGTTCCTGTGATTCCACTGACTTCCACCCGGTTCCTGTTGATTCCACTGACTCCCAACCGGTTCACGTAGATTCCACTGACTTCCACCCGGTTCCCTTAGATTCCACTGACTTCCACTCAGTTCCTGTAGAGTCCACTGACTTCCACCCAGTTCCTGTAGATTCCACTGACTTCCACCTCGTTCCTGTAGATTCCACTGACTTCCACCCGGTTCCTGTAGATTCCACTGACTTCACCCGGTTCCTGTAGATTCCACTGACTTCACCCGGTTCCTGTAGATTCCACTGACTTCCACCCGGTTCCTGTAGATTCCACTGACTCCCAACCGGTTCCCGTAGATTCCGGACTCCCAACCGGATCCTGTTGATTCCACTGACTCCCAACCGGTTCACGTAGATTCCACTGACTCCCAAACGACCCCCCGTCCACAGGAGGCGCAGCATCCGCCAGTATTCGCCCCTGGAGACCGAGCTGCGGCGCTGGGCGTGCAGAACCGCAGCGGCCAGGCGGTGTTCGACTGCGTGCCCTGCGCCGGCGACATCCCGGCTGGCCAGACGGCCTCCCTGACGGTGACGTTCGCGCCAGATCGAGTCTCTGACTGCTACTCGGACATCCTGCGAGTGCTGATCTTCGACAAGGAGGAAGCGCACAAGCTGAGGCTGGTCGGCCAGGCCAAGCCACACATCGCCTACCTTGGCGGAGGCGACGCCATCCGCTCCGAGGTCGAGTGCCTCGCCGCCGCGTTCAGAGGCACCGTCACCGAAGGTGCGTCTTCAGGGTTTCAGTGTCTGTTGTTGGTTGGGTGACTCTTTGGTTGTCTGTGTGGGTGACTCTGGTTGTCTGTGTGGGTGACTCTTTGATTGTCTGTGTGGGTGACTCTTTGGTTGTCTGTGTGGGTGACTCTCTGATTGTCTGTGTGGGTGACTCTCTGGTTGTCTGTGTGGGTGACTCTCTGGTTGTCTGTGTGGGTGACTCACTGATTGTCTGTGTGGGTGACTCTCTGATTGTCTGTGTGGGTGACTCTCTGATTGTCTGTGTGGGTGACTCACTGATTGTCTGTGTGGGTGACTCTCTGATTGTCTGTGTGGGTGACTCTCTGATTGTCTGTGTGGGTGACTCTCTGATTGTCTGTGTGGGTGACTCTCTGATTGTCTGTGTGGGTGACTCTCTGATTGTCTGTGTGGGTGACTCTCTGATTGTCTGTGTGGGTGACTCTTTGGTTGTCTGTGTGGCTGACTCTCTGGTTGTCTGTGTGGGTGACTCTCTGATTGTCTGTGTGGGTGACTCTTTGGTTGTCTGTGTGGGTGACTCTTTGGTTGACTGTGTGGGTGACTCTTTGGTTGTCTGTGTGGCTGACTCTCTGGTTGTCTGTGTGGGTGACTCGTGTTAGTTGAGCTGCTCAGTGGCTCAGTGGGGGAACAGGCCAGTGCTTTGTTTTGTGCCACCGCCCTACCTTGTGACCCGTTGTGGAAAATCAATAATTTTGCTTCCGGGAGCCAAACTATGACGCCTTCGGCGCCAAAATGAGTGCCTGCCGCTAAAATGAGTGCTAACAACACCCCAAAATCTCAAAATAATGTGGGAATTTAGTCATGTAGAGAATTTTTAGCTTTTAGAAGTCATGTAGAAGTACCCTGCAAGTTGCACATGCCGAATTCCAGACCCCAAGGCCCCCGCTGGCGCCATTCTGCTCACCTTTGGCGCCGTGTGCTCAGTTGACGGCGTGATCTCACCGGCTAATCGAACAATGTACGTCGGCTGCGTCAGGACCATGGCCGTCAGTCAGAAAAAGGTAATTATAAGCCATTATAATGGATTACGTCGTTGTTTTCGTTAGCAGCGGCACTACAAAAAAGATCTGTTTTGTGTTGCTCTAAAATTAGTCAAGGATACAAAAGAGTCCATGATTGAGCTGACTAGAGATTTGGCACAAATTATTTTAGCGAGGGGAAAATTCAAAGAAAGAAATGCGTTTGCTACTACTGTTAATTCGATATTCCATCGGCTTCCATGATGATGCAATGCTCCTCTTCAGAACGCCGAGTACACTTTTGAAAACACGAATGTCATCGGCGCGCTGGGATTCTCCATCGACTCGGTGAAGGGCCAAGTGGAAGCTGGCACCAAGAAGCCCGTCGTGTTCACCTGGAACCCTCCGCCAACTCAGGATGTAAGTTTAATTCGTCTCAAGCTTTCTCTTCCCATGCACGCTCTGTACATCCCACCTTTCTCCCTTTAACTCTCCCCCTCTCCCTGTTTCAACAAGCGCCTCAATCCACCCTCCTCTCTCACCCAGCCGAACGTCCCAGTGGAGACCAGCATCGTAGTGACCCTGCGCGGTGACGTCACTGAGACCTACACTGTCTTGCTGCGCGCCTTCGTCACCTCCGATCCGGCTGTCGTGCCGGCGGCTGAGGCGGAGGTGCCCGCAGCAGCTCCAGCCGAGGACTCAAACCCCTGAACTATTGAAGTAACGTATAGAATTCACCTGGGATAATTTTCACCTGCTGCTCAAGCGTTACGATTTCCAGGAATAATCCCTATTGCTGCACTTTTTAACTTGCTACTTTTCAACTGTGCCTACTAGTAGTAATACTTATCGAAAATATATGGTTATTAATTTCTCAGATCAAAGTACTCTGCGATTTCTTATCTTATTTACAAGCTCAGACGATCGGTATCAGCCGATCAAAATGATCTCAAGTGAACACCACAGAAAACTGATGCCACCTGATACTGTAAAATGTCCACAACAATTAAGGTTCAAGATAAAGGCTAAAAATAACTTATCTTTGACCCAATATTTTGCGCTTTCAAAAAATCTCTACAACCCAGATACATAATTCTGTTAGGCCAATCGCTTATCGTAAACAGGTGGCTCATTTATTTATACTTAAGCCCTATTACTTTATTCTACTTCTTAGGAACCTAAAACCGAACCCTAAAACCTAAAAACTATCCGAAAACCCGCGTATAAACCTACTGGCTTATCCTAAAACCCTAGTGGCTTATCTTAGAACCCTAGTGACTTATCCTAAGACTAAAGTGGCTCATCATAAAGCCATATAGGCTTATCCTAAAATCATAGAGGCTTGTCCTAAAACAAAAGTGGCTTATCCTAAAACCCTAGTGGCTCTAAAAGCCTAATTTGTCTTATCCTAAAACCCTAGTGGCTCTAAAAGCCTAATTTGTCTTATCCTAAAACCCTAGTGGCTCTAAAAGCCTAATTTGTCTTATCCTAAAACCCAAGTGGCTTGTATAAAAACCCAAGTGTCTTATCCTAAAACTCTAGTGGCTTGTATAAAAAACCAAGTGGCTTATCCTAAACCCAAGTGGCTTATCCTTAAACCATAGACTCAAAGAGGCTTATCCTAAAACTAAAGAGGCTTATACAAAAACCCAGGTCTTATCCTAAAACCAAAGTGCCTTGTATAAAAAACCAAGTGGCTTATCCTAAACCCAAGTGGCTTATCCTTAAACCATAGACTCAAAGAGGCTTATCCTAAAACTAAAGAGGCTTATACAAAAACCCAGGTCTTATCCTAAAACCAAAGTGCCTAAAACCCTAAAACCAAACCTAAACCCCCAAACCTAAAACCCTAGTGGCTTATACTAAAACCAAAGTGCCTTATCCTAAAACCCTAGTGGCTTATCCTAAAACCCTAGTGATTTATCCTAAAACCCAAGTGGCTTACCCTAAAACCCAAGTGGCTTATCCTAAAACCCAAGTGGCTTATCCTAAAACCCAAGTGGCTTATCCTAAAACCCAAGTGGCTTATCCTAAAACCCAAGTGGCTTATCCTAAAACCCAAGTGGCTTATCCTAAAACCCAAGTGGCTTATCCCATATATACTCAGGAGTGAGCGGAATGTGCAGAAAACAGTATCATAAACTCCCCAAAAAAGTGATGAAGTGATGAAATTTATATTATGAAGCAAAGTTGTTTTGCTCAAAAAATGGCCTCACAAATTTATTGTAAAGAACAACAACAAACGCATTGGCTAGCGCACAATAAAAGCTCCAAATCAGATTTCTGGGGTCGGATCGAAAGATTCGGCGGCGAACAAAAAACCATCGGTTTAGGAAAACTTTTTGTAATACATTCGATAAATAACATAGAATTTTGCTATTCGCGCGGCCCGTGTGATACAAGAACTAAGAAACCAATACTAGTTATGGGCCAAAGTTGGCTAACGGTTAACGATAAAATACAGCCAGAATAGCCAGCAATAAACTGGTTCGCAGCTCCGATAATATTCGCGATGCGCTACTATTATGAGTAGGATAGTTAGTAATAAGCTGGTATTTTGCCAGCATATTACTGCTAGCATCGGGAGCTGCGAGGCAGTTGGTTAGATTGGTTCAGGAAGCGGAGACTCGATCGCTAGCGGCTTGTGGAGCGACGAGGCAAAACGAGCGTACAGAGAAAAAAGGGCAAAACGAATGCCAACGTGAAAAAGGCTAAAAAATACAGTTTTGTATAGATGTAAGTAATATATAAGCACAACTAAACTCGCGGGAGCTTGATACACCACAGCTTTATCAGCCTGGTTCTAACGAAGACTATTAACGAGTAATAAATAAAATATTAATAAATTATACACCAATACAAGTAATGGAAAAATATATATTCAATATTAAAACAAGCTGATAAAGCTACGCCAAGCTGTGGTAGGGTATCTTGCTGAGCTAACGGATCGAAAAGGGGAGCAGGGGGAGTGAGTCATCGAGCCGCGACAGCCGCATAGCAACAGTTGCTATGGTGTTGCTATGCGGCTGGAGACGAGTTAAATTATATATACTTTTTACAGAAAAAGCACAAAATTGTGTCGAAAGTATGAAGGTGACGAATGCATCCGAATGGCAGTCCGGTGCTACAAAGAGCGGAGACAGTCAGTACAGAATGCCGCAACATCAAACATGACTAGTGAGCAATACCGAGGTGAACGGCTTTTTGTAACCCCCCCCCCCCCAGATGTTCTGGTTCTGGACTCGGGAAGTCTTGCTGTTGGTCTCTCCCTCCCAAGATGAATAGATATTACAGCGGGGATAAATTGGTACACCGAATCCGACAGTTTCTAAGAAATAGCTATCGTAGAAACATCGAAAAGCCCCCGAGTAGTTTCCCAGATTTATGGGAAAATTTGATCAACCCAGAGGTTTCTTGGAAAAATCGATCAACAAATCAATCGATCGGCACCAGACGCAGATCGGGCAGGCTCGGCAGCCGAACTCCGTCAACTCGGGCCACCGTGGCCACCGCCCGGGAGCCGGCAGGCCGCTCCAGTCGAGCAATGCCGGTCATGGCCACGTCTTCGTAGTCATGGCAACCGAGCAGACAGCGGCAGGCGGTCAGGCCGACGCTGGCCCGGAAAGCCACTGGCACGCTGGCCACAACGAAGTCGGCGCCGAGCCGCAGGCGACACTCGGCTGGCTCCGGCGCCGTCCACGTGACCTCGGCGCGGCCGATCTCCTGGCCGCTGCGGGTCTGCAAGGCGAATCGCTGGCCGACGTCCAGGGCAGACAGGGAGAGGGCGTAGCCCTCCGGCCAGCTGTCTGACCAGAAGTGGTCCACTGGCCGCCTGTTGGCGCCCTCGCCGGAGCTCAGCGACTTGACATCGAAGGTGAGCCGCTTGCCGTAGCCGGCACCGATGCTGAGCAGGCGGCGCGGCTCGGGGAAGACGGAGCGGCCGCCCGGGCCGAGGCAGCGAACTCGGTACTTGAAGCCCGGCAGGATCTTCGGGTCCACGTAGGTGCCTGCGGTGGCATTGAGTTGTATATTGTTTTTGAAAGCGTTAAAAACTGCAGAAATCGAACTTGAGCATCAATCTGATCAATACTCAGACCTACCTTTCACTGGCAGCTCATTCTGGCGCAGTCCCCAAACTTCGTAGGTCATTCGCAAATTCTCGTCCGCGACCAGCGTCGGCTCGTCATCTACCAGCTGGACATCGCCGTTGCTGCTTCCGTTGCTGCTCCGCCTGAAACGGGCAGCGTGGACGCGCTGGCAGTCTTCGCAAGTGCAGTAGCGCACCCACGAGCCGTTGCCATGGAGACGGTTGATGCTGAAAAATTTGATAATAATAGCTCAGTTGCTAACTTGAAACATTTTTTCCAATCTCATTTTCAATTAAGGGTGGTTTAAATAAACTAATCAAATCTTGATTTTTCTTTTGAAATCTTTCTAAGAAACTGGAATCATTTAAAGACGAAAAAGCTTTTTCCTTTAATACTACTACAAGTAGCTAAGTAAGCGGAAGAGAAGTTTCGAACATTCTAGAATTTTCTGGATTTTTCTGAGGCCAAACCAGGAAGGTAACATTGATCGAAAGTATTACGCAATAGTTATTTACCAACCATTGGTCTAGAGTTTGTACCAACATTAACAAGACTAGAGTCCTATACTATATAGTCAGCAAGTCAGCAAGAGACACTGGATACTTACCAAGACTTCCTAGCCTGCTCGGGCCAGTCGCCGGAATGCAGCGCAGCAGTGGCGGCATTCTTACCAGCTACAGCAGCGGCGGCGGCGGCGGCAGCAATCGATGCCGCATTCAGGTGGAAAGCGTCGCTTTGGCCAATTCGTTGGCGGTCAACCAGAAGGGTCAGCCCAGTCTCTTGGAAGGAACTGTAGTATTCGCTCATTCTTCAATAGTGGTTATAAGAAGCAGTTGAGAAAACAAAAAATCAGGCTTACGCTCGTATTAGGGGAGTGGCAGATAGCGTTACTGAGAATTCAGCCGGTTCAAACGAGTTTTGATGCTAGGAGACGCTCCAACGCTTGCTTTCTCTGGGATTGGCAAGGGCGCTACTTAAATACTAGTGCTGATTTCTCAGTTTGGGGGCGTGGGGGAGCTGGGGTGTGTGGAGGTTGACCTAGGCCCAGACCAATGGGCGGATAGCACGAGGATCGCGCGTGGCTATTTGGAAAGGTTTCCTGTAGATGCTTTTACACGCAGTGAAGCGATCACGCCGTGTGCTAGTGGGCAGAAAGAGCTAAAAAAAGCAGAGAGGGAGATTCTTGAAATACAGAAGGCACTAAACCAGTTTTCCAGTTTTCCACAAAAACACGCGCTGCCCGGCGCATGACTGCGTGATCATCTATTGTACATCTTACACACGGGCAAGAATTCCTCCTAGCGAATATTATGCACATACTTTGATTTGGCCTTGAAAAAATGTGTAGTAAACTTATATTAAACAAGCGATATTAACAAAAATGCCAGGCCCTGGATTCTCCTGTTGTTTTTTAAAGGACAGGATTGGGTTGGGTGGGCAGCACGTGCTACCACCTGAGAAACAGTATCATGAAGAAGAAAAAAGGGACCTCTGAAGCTAGAAAACCTGACTAGCTTAAGGCGTCCCTGAATAGGCACTTTCTTGGTTTCATAATCATTTAGGTGCACTGTAAAAGACAAGATCCTCGGACTTACACAGAATTAAAAATGAATGGACTGATACTCATAAAAACTCATAGATAGGCTTTTGGCTTATGATTTTGATATGTATAGTGAGGTGAGACTGTGTCGTCGACTTTTGCATCGCAGACAGAATGTGAGCATGAATTTGCAGGTGATCCAACTCCAACTAGCCAGACCGACAGTGCGAGATTGCAGAGCAGTTTATCGACCAATAGGCAATAACTGCTTTAGCAATCAGAAAAATATTATTTGAGTCTGAGCCAATTTTGAGCAGTAGAAAAAAAATTAAGTTGCTGAACGCTGCAGCTGAAAAAGCGAGACGAATGACCCCTTAAAACCCATCAGTTTGCTTTTCATGCACTGCCAGTGTGATGAAGATGCATTGGACTTCAAGCAGTGCAGTGCAATCAAACATAGACCCTCTTCCCCCCACCAGGCTCCTCCAGCCTTCATCCTTGGCATATGAAAGAATGACTGTCTGCATGCAGTACAGTCCACAGGTCAACTGGGGACGCGCTAAAAACAAATCCAAACTAAGTCTGATTCCAAGAAACCTCTGTACTTTTATTTGCATTCGCGTATGAATCTTTCAAAGAACTATTAAATATGAACGCCCCTAAACTTCCAAGACTGCACTTTATTAAAATGGCCACGTTGCATTTTTCGCGCTGCATGGTTAAAAAGGCTTGGCTTTGGTCAGACTCAGACCAAAGAGCAGAGACTGGGGGGCTGCCGTGCACGCCCCCGACCCGCCTCCCTGCACCCGTCCTTGCACCCCCCACAGACACGCAGCAGACGCGTGGCCGAAGGGTTTGGCTTGCAGATAAGGAGGAAGGGTCGGTATTGGCTGAGTCAACAGCAGCCAGGCTGCGACCTTCAGACTTTTAGGTTAGAAAACGATTCAGTAACACAAACCACGAGAGAAGAATCCAGAAACTTCCCTATAGATTTAAACAACCACGTGAGATCTGTCGGATATTTTTTAATAAACATGCTTACACATTCTTAAGGAGTGAAAGCTTGAGCTGACGCGAACCTGTTAAAGATAACATAACAGATTAACAGATAAAAATGTTGGAATGTGATGTGACCTACTGATAACAAAGTCAGCATTAACTGGAAATATCGCACTTAAGTTAATTGAACTTAATTGTCAAGTACGTAGCTTAGAAAAATTTCCAAAGCAATGGACCGGGCAATATTTAAGTTTAATAGGTTACAATATGAACGGTTAAGAGAGATAAAAATAAAGCTCACTTAAAAGTTTGAGCAATAAAACAGTAATGGAAATTTACCAGAAAGTTGCAGCCTACGCACGCCTTCTGAGGATGACTGCAAGTTTAAAGCAGTCTTGCGCCATACTAAGTTATATAGAGGGGCACAAATATTTTAAAAAATTCCAATGCTCAAGTTTTCTTCAGACAACGAAGTGGAATAAATAAAAAATTAACCAGGTTAAAGAAATTCAATCGCTTTATTTTTCAAATTTTAACGATTGCAGTCAGGTATATATTTCAACCATTTTTTAGGCCACCGCGAACTGAGTCTGCCAACTGTATGAGAGGATTGAGTAGCTTTGAGTTCCAGCTAGCCAATAATCCAGTAGCTTTGAGTTCCAGCTAGCCAATAATCCAGTAGCTTTGAGTTCCAGCTAGCCAATAATCCAGTAGCTTTGCATTCCAGCTAGCCAATAATCCAGTAGCTTTGCATTCCAGCTAGCCAATAATCCAGTAGCTTTGCATTCCAGCTGGCCAATAATCCAGTAGCTTTGCATTCCAGCTAGCCAATAATCCAGTAGCTTTGCATTCCAGCTGGCCAATAATCCATGTAGCTTTGCATTCCAGCTGGCCAATAATCCAGTAGCTTTGAATTCTAGCTAGCCAATAATCCAGTAGCTTTGCATTCCAGCGCGCCAATAATCCAGTAGCTTTGAATTCTAGCTAGCCAATAATCCAGTAGATTTGAGTTCCAGCTAGCCAATAATCCAGTAGCTTTGCATTCCACCTGGCCAATAATCCATGTAGCTTTGCATTCCAGCTAGCCAATAATCCTGTAGCTTTGCATTCCAGCTGGCCAATAATCCATGTAGCTTTGCATTCCAGCTAGCCAAAAATCCTATAGCTTGTAGCTTTGCATTCCAGCTAGCCAATAATCCAGTAGCTTTGCATTCCAGCTAGCCAATAATCCATGTAGCTTTGAGTTTCAGCTAGCCAATAATCCAGTAGTTTTGCATTCCAGCTAGCCAATAATCCAGTAGTTTTGCATTCCAGCTAGCCAATAATCCAGTAGCTTTGCATTCCAGCTAGCCAATAATCCATGTAGCTTTGCATTCCAGCTAGCCAATAATCCAGTAGCTTTGCATTTCAGCTGGCCAATAATCCAGTAGCTTTGAATTCTAGCTAGCCAATAATCCAGTAGCTTAAAATTTCTGAGGGTACTCCAAGCCAATGCACAGATACTGTTAAGTTTCTGTGTCTGTTCTATGTCAGTGTGGATAGCGACGTTTGCCAGCGGGACGTTTGTTAAAGAATTATGCCCTCGCTAGGCTTAAATGTATGTTTTAGTAACAGGTCGCTATGCCACGCTTTGGTGCTGCTACAGTTATAGTTAAGCAGTTATTATAGGGAGCGAGGTAGAATTAGATTGGCGCTATGCCCGCAGTTTTCAAATGCAAGTACATTGAAGCCTAGAGAGGGCATACCTCTTCAACAAATGTCCGGCTGGCAAACATCGGCTGGCAAACATCCGGCTGGCAAACATCCGGCTGGCAAACATCGGCTGGCAAACATCCGGCTGGCAAACATCGGCTGACAAACATCCGGCTGGCAAACATCCGGCTGGCAAACATCGGCTGGCAAACATCGGCTGGCAAACATCCGGATGGCAAACGTCCTAGACCCATGTCAGTGGATAGCGTATCTAACTTCCACATTTTAGTTTTCTGTTGCTAATGTTATTACCTTACTACTTATTGACAGCTAGGAAAGTAGGTATGATCGCATTTTAGCTACATTTGCGTAAAAAAAGAAACTAAAAGAAAGTTTGTAGACTTCTTAGTAGTAAACTTCTTTGTATCAGATGCAAATCGAAGAGAACAATAAGATGCAAAATGATGCAAGTACATGTGTATTTTATTGAGCACTTACATCGTGTACTTCTTCATTTAAAAAAACTCGAAAAGAAAGACCGAATTCGCATTACAAAAACTCTGTTGATAGGAAATCCAGAAAAATCAGTTGAAATCAAAACGCAGAATAAATTATTATAAATAATCAAACCAATGTCGGTAAAATTTATTGTTATAAATCGACAAGACAGGGGCAAAGTTAATATACTCGTATTAAACACAATAACTAATAACAAACAGTTAAAAAGAAAAAAATGGTGTACATCCAATTTCGAATGATGAATTGGCAGTCCGGTGAAAAAGGTGCCCGATGGGGTTGGTAGCGGTGATCATTTCAGGACTTTATGGGGGTAGCGGTGACCATTTTAGGACTCTATGGGGGTAGCGGTGACCACTGCAGGACACTGAACAGTGAAGGCCTGTCAGTGAGTGGCCTAGGCCGTAAGATACTTGACCCCTGCATCATACTGAGTCCCCATCCATCACTTAAGCATGCAGACACCATCTCCACTGCCGTCCACGCCAGGGTCACTGAGTGGCGGCGGCAGCGCGCCTTCGTCGCGAACCTCCTTCAAGAACTGGATCAGCGGCTGCCCGCCGGTGCCCCGCTCGGCCAGGCTGGCGAACTCCGTCCTGACTCTGCCAGCCGGGGCCACAATGTAGCGCGACACCAAGCCGATGTGGCGCTTGCGGAAATCGGCTAGCGCGGCGACGGCGCGGCCGTGAGCGGCGCGCAGGCGCGACTCGGGCGCGCTGGCCGCCACCAGCTGGGGCAGGCGGGTCTCGGCTGCGAGATCTTTTAGAAGTTGCCTGAATTTTGAGTAGTTAAATTTTTTATTGACAATGTTCCAACAAACTACTGACTTATTTTATTCGGTCAGTAGTAAAATCAGTTCTGAGCAAAAGAGCCGAAATCTCACCTGTGAGCCGGGTGCATGTAGTCAACCATCTCGGCTAGGAAAGCGGACTCGTGCCGGATGCCCAGCAGAGCGTCGATGGACTGCAGGATGGTGGACTGGGCGGCGCTGCCGCCAGATAGGCGAAGCGGGGTCGCCTCGCAGCTGCAGCCCTTGGGATTCGAATAGGGGCGAGTGAAACAATGAGACAGGATTGGATGAGGGATTGCATTGGCTATATTTTAGATTGGCTGAGCCCGGAGGATCTGGGAGGACAGCACCTCAAACCTTGAGGATCTGGGAGGAAAACACCTCAAGCCTTAAGGATCTGGGAGGACAGCACCTCAAGCCTTGAGGATCTGGGAGAACAACACCTCAAGCCTTAAGGATCTGGGAGGACAGCACCTCAAGCCTTGAGGATCTGGGAGAACAGCACCTCAAGCTTTGAGGATCTGGGAGAACAACACCTCAAGCCTTAGGGATCTGGGAGGATGACACTTCAAGCCTTGAGGATCTTGGAGGACAGCACCTCAAGCCTTAAGGATCTGGGAGGATGACACTTCAAGCCTTGAGGATCTGGGAGAACAACACCTCAAGCCTTAAGGATCTGGGAGGATGACACTTCAAGCCTTGAGGATCTGGGAGAACAGCACCTCAAGCTTTGAGGATCTGGGAGAACAACACCTCAAGCCTTAGGGATCTGGGAGGATGACACTTCAAGCCTTGAGGATCTGGGAGAACAACACTTCAAGCCTTGAGGATCTGGGAGAACAACACCTCAAGCCTTAAGGATCTGGGAGGACAGCACCTCAAGCCTTGAGGATCTGGGAGAACAGCACCTCAAGCTTTGAGGATCTGGGAGAACAACACCTCAAGCCTTAGGGATCTGGGAAGATGACACTTCAAGCCTTGAGGATCTGGAAGAAAAACACCTCAAGCCTTAAGGATCTGGGAGGACAACACCTCAAGCCTTAAGGATCTGGGAGGATGAGACTTCAAGCCTTGAGGATCTTGGAGGACAGCACCTCAAGCCTTAAGGATCTGGGAGGATGACACTTCAAGCCTTGAGGATCTGGGAGGAAAACACCTCAAGCCTTAAGGATCTCGGAGGATGACACTTCAAGCCTTAAGGATCTGGGAGGATGACACTTCAAGCCTTGAGGATCTGGGAGAACAACACCTCAAGCCTTAAGGATCTCGGAGGATGACACTTCAAGCCTTGAGGATCTGGGAGGAAAACACCTCAAGCCTTAAGGATCTCGGAGGATGACACTTCAAGCCTTGAGGATCTTGGAGGACAGCACCTCAAGCCTTAAGGATCTGGGAGGATGACACTTCAAGCCTTGAGGATCTGGGAGAACAACACCTCAAGCCTTAAGGATCTGGGAGGATGACACTTCAAGCCTTGAGGATCTGGAAGAAAAACACCTCAAGCCTTAAGGATCTCGGAGGATGACACTTCAAGCCTTGAGGATCTTGGAGGACAGCACCTCAAGCCTTAAGGATCTGGGAGGATGACACTTCAAGCCTTGAGGATCTGGGAGGAAAACACCTCAAGCCTTAAGGATCTGGGAGGATGACACTTCAAGCCTTGAGGATCTTGGAGGACAGCACCTCAAGCCTTAAGGATCTGGGAGGATGACACTTCAAGCCTTGAGGATCTGGGAGAGCAACACCTCAAGCCTTAAGGATCTGGGAGGACGACACTTCAAGCCTTGAGGATCTGGGAGGAAAACACCTCAAGCCTTAAGGATCTCGGAGGATGACACTTCAAGCCTTGAGGATCTTGGAGGACAGCACCTCAAGCCTTAAGGATCTGGGAGGATGACACTTCAAGCCTTGAGGATCTGGGAGAACAACACCTCAAGCCTTAAGGATCTCGGAGGATGACACTTCAAGCCTTGAGGATCTGGGAGGAAAACACCTCAAGCCTTAAGGATCTCGGAGGATGACACTTCAAGCCTTAAGGATCTGGGAGGATGACACTTCAAGCCTTGAGGATCTGGGAGAACAACACCTCAAGCCTTAAGGATCTCGGAGGATGACACTTCAAGCCTTGAGGATCTGGGAGGAAAACACCTCAAGCCTTAAGGATCTCGGAGGATGACACTTCAAGCCTTGAGGATCTTGGAGGACAGCACCTCAAGCCTTAAGGATCTGGGAGGATGACACTTCAAGCCTTGAGGATCTGGGAGGAAAACACCTCAAGCCTTAAGGATCTGGGAGGATGACACTTCAAGCCTTGAGGATCTGGGAGAACAACACCTCAAGCCTTAAGGATCTCGGAGGATGACACTTCAAGCCTTGAGGATCTGGGAGGAAAACACCTCAAGCCTTAAGGATCTCGGAGGATGACACTTCAAGCCTTAAGGATCTGGGAGGATGACACTTCAAGCCTTGAGGATCTGGGAGAACAACACCTCAAGCCTTAAGGATCTCGGAGGATGACACTTCAAGCCTTGAGGATCTGGGAGGAAAACACCTCAAGCCTTAAGGATCTCGGAGGATGACACTTCAAGCCTTGAGGATCTTGGAGGACAGCACCTCAAGCCTTAAGGATCTGGGAGGATGACACTTCAAGCCTTGAGGATCTGGGAGAACAACACCTCAAGCCTTAAGGATCTGGGAGGATGACACTTCAAGCCTTGAGGATCTGGGAGAACAGCACCTCAAGCTTTGAGGATCTGGGAGAACAACACCTCAAGCCTTAGGGATCTGGGAGGATGACACTTCAAGCCTTGAGGATCTGGGAGAACAACACTTCAAGCCTTGAGGATCTGGGAGAACAACACCTCAAGCCTTAAGGATCTGGGAGGACAGCACCTCAAGCCTTGAGGATCTGGGAGAACAGCACCTCAAGCTTTGAGGATCTGGGAGAACAACACCTCAAGCCTTAGGGATCTGGGAAGATGACACTTCAAGCCTTGAGGATCTGGAAGAAAAACACCTCAAGCCTTAAGGATCTGGGAGGACAACACCTCAAGCCTTAAGGATCTGGGAGGATGAGACTTCAAGCCTTGAGGATCTTGGAGGACAGCACCTCAAGCCTTAAGGATCTGGGAGGATGACACTTCAAGCCTTGAGGATCTGGGAGAGCAACACCTCAAGCCTTAAGGATCTGGGAGGACGACACTTCAAGCCTTGAGGATCTGGGAGGAAAACACCTCAAGCCTTAAGGATCTCGGAGGATGACACTTCAAGCCTTGAGGATCTTGGAGGACAGCACCTCAAGCCTTAAGGATCTGGGAGGATGACACTTCAAGCCTTGAGGATCTGGGAGGAAAACACCTCAAGCCTTAAGGATCTGGGAGGATGACACTTCAAGCCTTGAGGATCTGGGAGAACAACACCTCAAGCCTTAAGGATCTCGGAGGATGACACTTCAAGCCTTGAGGATCTCGGAGGAAAACACCTCAAGCCTTAAGGATCTCGGAGGATGACACTTCAAGCCTTAAGGATCTGGGAGGATGACACTTCAAGCCTTGAGGATCTGGGAGAACAACACCTCAAGCCTTAAGGATCTCGGAGGATGACACTTCAAGCCTTGAGGATCTGGGAGGAAAACACCTCAAGCCTTAAGGATCTCGGAGGATGACACTTCAAGCCTTGAGGATCTTGGAGGACAGCACCTCAAGCCTTAAGGATCTGGGAGGATGACACTTCAAGCCTTGAGGATCTGGGAGAACAACACCTCAAGCCTTAAGGATCTGGGAGGATGACACTTCAAGCCTTGAGGATCTGGAAGAAAAACACCTCAAGCCTTAAGGATCTCGGAGGATGACACTTCAAGCCTTGAGGATCTTGGAGGACAGCACCTCAAGCCTTAAGTATCTGGGAGGATGACACTTCAAGCCTTGAGGATCTGGGAGGAAAACACCTCAAGCCTTAAGGATCTGGGAGGATGACACTTCAAGCCTTGAGGATCTGGGAGAACAACACCTCAAGCCTTAAGGATCTCGGAGGATGACACTTCAAGCCTTGAGGATCTGGGAGGAAAACACCTCAAGCCTTAAGGATCTCGGAGGATGACACTTCAAGCCTTAAGGATCTGGGAGGATGACACTTCAAGCCTTGAGGATCTGGGAGAACAACACCTCAAGCCTTAAGGATCTCGGAGGATGACACTTCAAGCCTTGAGGATCTGGGAGGAAAACACCTCAAGCCTTAAGGATCTCGGAGGATGACACTTCAAGCCTTGATGATCTTGGAGGACAGCACCTCAAGCCTTAAGGATCTGGGAGGATGACACTTCAAGCCTTGAGGATCTGGGAGAACAACACCTCAAGCCTTAAGGATCTGGGAGGATGACACTTCGAGCCTTGAGGATCTGGAAGAAAAACACCTCAAGCCTTAAGGATCTCGGAGGATGACACTTCAAGCCTTGAGGATCTTGGAGGACAGCACCTCAAGCCTTAAGGATCTAGGAGGATGACACTTCAAGCCTTGAGGATCTGGGAGAACAACACCTCAAGCCTTAAGGATCTGGGAGGATGACACTTCAAGCCTTGAGGATCTGGAAGAAAAACACCTCAAGCCTTAAGGATCTGGGAGAACAACACCTCAAGCCTTAAGGATCTCGGAGGATGACACTTCAAGCCTTGAGGATCTTGGAGGACAGCACCTCAAGCCTTAAGGATCTCGGAGGATGACACTTCAAGCCTTGAGGATCTGGGAGGACAGCACCTCAAGCCTTAAGGATCTCGGAGGATGACACTTCAAGCCTTGAGGATCTGGGAGGAAAACATCTGAAGTCTTGAGGATCTGGGAGGATGACACTTCAAGCCTTGAGGATCTGGGAGGAAAACACCTTAAGCCTTAAGGATCTCGGAGGATGACACTTCAAGCCTTGAGGATCTGGGAGGAAAACACCTCAAGCCTTAAGGATCTCGGAGGATGACACTTCAAGCCTTGAGGATCTGGGAGGAAAACATCTGAAGTCTTGAGGATCTGGGAGGATGACACTTCAAGCCTTGAGGATCTGGGAGGAAAACACCTCAAGCCTTAAGGATCTCGGAGGATGACACTTCAAGCCTTGAGGATCTGGGAGGAAAACACCTCAAGCCTTAAGGATCTCGGAGGATGACACTACAAGCCTTGAGGATCTGGGAGAACAACACCTCAAGCCTTAAGGATCTGGGAGGATGACACTTCAAGCCTTGAGGATCTTGGAGGACAGCACCTCAAGCCTTAAGGATCTGGGAGGATGACACTTCAAGCCTTGAGGATCTTGGAGGATGACACTTCAAGCCTTGAGGATTTTGGAGGACAGCACCTCAAGCCTGGAGGATCTAATGAGTGAGAATGACACATGAAAACTTTGGGATATACGATGGTCCAGCAACAGAGGATCTGCAGGGGAGGGCGGAGCCTGGGAATCTGGGACAACAACAAAGCAGGTAAAAAATCGCCCCTCAGCGGCAGACCTCGAAGACCAGGCCCTCGTGACCGCTCAGGTAGGGCCGAACATCCCTATAGAACTCGTCCGGGTCAAGCAGGCGGCCAAAATCGTCAAACCTGGCGGTCAGGCCGGCCAGGCAGTCGGCCAGCCGATCGAGGAGGTCGGCGGCTTCGTCTGGTCGGCGGGCCTCGGCGCCGCGGAGCAGCAGCGGCGTAGCGCGCGCAAAGTCCAGCTCGAATGCGCACGTGACGAGAACGAAGGCGCGAAAGGCCGAGGACGGCCCGGGCTGGCAGAGCAGCCGCAGGTGCTCGGGCCGGCCAGACCAGGCGGAGTCGGGCAAGGCGCAGTTCGCCAGAGCCAGGGTGGCGTGGCCAACTGTGGGCTTCAGGCCGAGACTCTCGGCCACCCGAAGCAGCGGCCGGGCCAGCTGGGCGGGCAGACGGTTTGGCGCCCGGGACTCGCCCCGGTGCCACAGGTAAGAAGCGGTGATGCAGGTGAGGCACAGGTGCAGCCGGCAGCGGGTCTCCAGGCTCCAGGCGGTGGCCATCTCCATCAGCGCATGGTCAGATGGCACGACAAGGTCAGCCACAGCTAATTGAAGGTCAGCGGAGGCCTTGTCAGTGTCTGGCTGGGACAGTATTGGCACAATGGCACTGGCTAGGCGGTCATAGGCCTGCCAGGCTGGGGGAAGCTGACAGCATGGCTGCTCCAGCACAAAGCCAGTCTTGCTGCTGATCTGATACTCTGCCAGGGTGCGCATGCCTGACTGCCTGAAAGTTTTCCAATCAATGAAGGTCAAATCTTCAAAGTTTAAATGGAAGAAAAAAGCAAAAGAAAAAAGCATAGTAGAGTTTATATGCCTAATAAGAAATAAAATAAGGGCCACTATACACTTATGTGAGTCCATGTGTGTGCATATGATTGTATACATATATATATATATATATATATGCACTTGTGTGCCTACTTAGAGAAGTTGCTAGAATAGGCAATAATGCCTGTTGCTAGTTGTGTAATAATCAGGGGAGTAGCCAAAGGAGAAGAGACACTGGGGACATGTCCCTCACCTGAAAAGAGAAAATTATTTTTATTGCCTTTGTATTTTGCTTCTATTGCCAACATCAGAGATGGATTAATGTCTCTGTCCCCCTCCCTTGACATGAATCCTGGCTATGTGCCTAGTAAAAATCAATGTTGGGCAATAGTTTGTTAATCTATAATCAATTAATAATCCAGTAATAAGCATTAACAAGCGTTAAGATTTTTCATTAACATTAATGGACTGCTATTAAGATTTTTTTGCACTAGCAGATTAATGAATTTGCATTAATAATTTTGTAAGTTAACAACAAATTCATCATTAATATTAATGATAATGTCAATGACCAGACACAAAGAAAGAACAAAAATATAAGTCTAATGAGAAGTTACTCATTAGAGTCTCATGAGAAGTTAATGATGAGAATCTATCTAATGCCTAATTAATCTCTTTGTTTATCAAATGATCATGCAAATGTAACAACTTCTTACTAATGAACTTAATTAATAATGCTAGTGCCTAAGCATTGATTGCTTTGATTCATTTCTTTCCCAATCTTTTATAACTTTATGCTGCGCCTGCTAATGCTACTGAAACAGCCCTCCTATTTGTATTCTATTATTAACTAATTAGCTTTCAATTTTCAAATAAATAAGTTGCTTCTTTTTCCATATGCTTACTTTTAGTAGTATTATGCATACAAGTTTTTTAATTAATTATTTATTACTTTTTAAATAGTAATTATTATACGCGAGAGTGAGCCCTGGACGCGCTTTACCGATTGCTGCTGCACTACGTGCTGGGCGTGCACTATCCGGATTGCCTGCCGACCAACACTCTGATGGCCCGCGCCGGAACTCCACCCCTGAGTGCCATACTGTGCCGGCACTGCCAGATGCTGCTGGGCCACTGCCTACGGACCCTGGGTCGCAGCACGCCCGTCCCTCTGGCCCTGGCCATGCTGCACCAGCCGACCAAACAATTGCGCCGTGGCCAGGCTTGCACTGCCACCCTAATGAACTGCCTCATTGCGGACCTGCAGGCGCTTGAGCTGACCCCTCAGGCTGCTGCTTCTTTTTTTTTTTTCTTCACTCCGACCTCCGACCGCCCGCAGGCGGCCGGGGCGGGGCCAGGTGGCTGCCGCCAGGGTCGTTGATGGGCAGCTTGGTCCGACCCACCCTCTTGAGGTAGTCACAGATGAGGGCGCCGCCACCCTCGAGAACGTTGTTCCAGGAAATGACCACCCTGCCCCAGGTGCGGATGCAGGCCTGGTGGTGGCAGGGGCAGTAGAGCATAAGATGATCGACCGAGTCCGGTTCTCCGCAGTCAGCGCATCGGTCATTCTGAGCGAGGCCGAACCAAAACAGGGTGTCGCGAGTCAGGGGGGATTTCTTAGTGCGGTCAGGCTGCTGCTGCCTGCCCCTCCCGCCTGTTCTGCGAACGCGTGCGCACAAGGGGCCTCCCCTCTGCGTCTTAATATATATATATAACACTAATGCTTTTGCCATAATTGGAAGTTAAGATTTTTATTAATGGTGCCCAACACAGGTAAAAATGTCATCTAAAGTATGCCAATGTATAAATAGACAGCCCCCTAGGCCCCTTATCTTTAACTAAATCATAATTACGAGCTCGTATTCTAGCTTTTACCTAAAAGCATCTAGGTTGTGAAAGGAAAATGTATTTTTAAGCCTAGGGGCCAAGGATTGAATGTTTAAGGAGGCCTATTGCTTTAAATATTAGCTATCAAATGATAAAAAACTTTGAAATAGTTAATATCTAATATAAAGTTTAAAACCAATTAACATTAACAAAATTAATTTATAGTTTGATATGCTTATTTTTAATCATGATTAAAACAAAGTTATAGTAATCTAATTTGGCTTTAATACCAAAATCAATTTCTTTTAAGGACCTTATAATCTTACATGATTTATATTGCATAGATTATAATTTATAGACTTGTAATAAATGAATTGCCAAAGCCAACACTTAAATTTTCAATCGAGAGGTGCTAAATCAGAGCCGGCGAACTCTTACAAAAAATTGATGATTCATATTTATATTAGTTAATTATTAGTCATTAAAACAAGCTTCATTTTAAACTGTCCAGCAAAATAAACATAAATACATACAGTAAAAAGTACAGTAAAATATAAATAGAATACAAATACAAATTATGCACAATGTGAAATAAGTACATAAATAAGATGTAAAGATACATTACAGAATATATCTATAAAATCCTATGAAAATTAATATTATTAAATTATAAATATTCTGTTATTCATCTAAATAGCAATGATAAAACATCATAAGAATGATATTTAAT
This sequence comes from Macrostomum lignano, assembly GCA_002269645.1. Taxonomy (NCBI): domain Eukaryota; kingdom Metazoa; phylum Platyhelminthes; family Macrostomidae; genus Macrostomum; species Macrostomum lignano. Next base: position 69,618 of record NIVC01003656.1, read on the forward strand.
GATATAATTAAGAATGATGCATCTTTTTTTCAAATTAATCATTTAAGTGATAAAGTTGGACCTTTAAGTTGTAAGCTTTGATTTAAAAAAATGTTATATGTGATAAAAACGTTTTAATGGTGATAAAATTCTAACTAAATTTAGATAAACATTCAAAACTCATAACCAGTTTTTATTAGGGCCTAGGCTACAATTTAATCTAAAAGTTTAGCAACCTCGAATTCAAGTTTCTAATTTGAAACCAATGCAAAAGCAAGCCACCCTGAACTCTGGCGCAATGTTGTGTCTGACTAACTAGTTTGACCACTGACCAGAAGCATGAGGCATGATGAGGCATCATCATGAGATGGTTAATAATTGTTAAGCGTCAAAATCCGAATTTTAAGCTTTTTTTCTTGGAATTTCAACAAATTGAGTTCGCGCCATTCTAAAAAACACTAACAATGTGGCTTTTCACATTACCGATTCCAGAACCAGAATCGGTTCGGATTTCCAAGAAAAAAGCAGTATAACTATTTAACATTGTTGAATGTTCGACTGCCCTAACAGCCTCACTTTGCACAATTTTTCACTTTCTTGGCTATTGCCATTCAATAATCACAATTCTAAAGCACTAATATATCCCTCTATAGTTTAGGAGACAAAAAGTTATACTTTAAAAATTGGATCTGGTTCTAGAACCAGAATAAACAATATGAAAAGGCCTAATATGACATTTTCATGACTAGGGCATAACAATGAGCTATTGCTTGGTAGATGGCGAACGCATATATGACTTAAATACGTACCGTTACCGAGAACTAGTTTTGCTTTTATTCAAGCGTGACGCAAGGACCACTAGGAGCACTTCGTATATAAGGACGAAACACTCTCGATTCGTGTAAAAATACTCGTAGTTGAAGGCCGATTTTCGTTCTCGTATACATTATATATAGTGAGATAGATATATTGCATGATTCAACATAAGTCTAGTAGTCCTTGGCGTGACGTTGCTTAAATGTCCTCTCCAAAGATAATTAATTTTACGCCCATCAACTCAGTAATAGATAAACATCGTAATATTCATTATATAATATTCGTAGAATTCATTTATACTACTTTACAGCTTATGTAAGTACAGTATAAAGAGCCGCATCTGTGAGGACTGGGGAATGGCGGTAAAAATAGAAGAATATACAGAATCGCAGAATTATCTGTACTGAAAATCGCTGCAGAGAACCCATGATGCAAATGGGTATTCTATTAACTCAATTACATGTAACTCGCCGTGGATAATCATAATGCACGATCTCCACTCAAGATGTGCACCAACAGACAATATTCAATCTTTAAAATTCGTGCACAGTTTCATATTGACCCGATCCAACTACATGTATAAAAGTGCACATGCTATGAGAAATTGCTCAAGAAGCCACCGAACCACAACTTGTTTGTGAAGTCTGGTGACTTAACCATATAGATTCGAATTAATTCGAATTTCTTATTCGATAGTGTCAACCAGAAGAAAGCAAAACGCAATGCCGGGATCGTAGTATGACTGCAAGTGCCTAGACCGCACACAAGAATGGATCAGCGCTAAACCCATGTCCCAGCGGGCAGCAGTATGCTAGGTATTAAAAGTATACTTCTGATTGAATAAAAGTTCTTCAGCTGAAAAAACCGAGACGATAGGACACAAAAATGAATGCATAAAACAGAGAGAATTTTCTGTAGAAAGCTGCGTCAGGATGAGGAGGGCTCATCGTCACTGTTCCAAAGTAACTGGAATTGTCGTAGTGACTCCAGCGGGTACATGGCCTTGCCCTGGTACTGCTTAGAGATGCACTCCATTGATAGGCAGATGGCCTCATGAACAACCTGCGGCTTTAATGTTCTCAGAAGGCTTGTGCTGGTTGCCATACCCGGATAGCAGTTAATCTCGATTAGCCACACCTGGGAACAGTCGAAAGAATAGTAATATGATTTTTTAGAACATGTCTGCACACAGACAGATAGTGACTTAGTTTAAAACATTTTTGGTCAAAGCTTGGGCTCAGACTATCACCGTCTCTCACCCGTCCGCTCGTGTCCAGCATGAAGTCGCAGCCGAGAAACTCAAAGCAGCCGCCGATGCGGGTCACCTTGGGGTAGGCCGCCCGGCTGACGATGCCCAGCACGGCTCGCATGCTGGGGTGCACTCGCCGGAACAGGAAGTCCCGCTCAAAACCCGTGCTGTCTCTCCTAGCGTTTAAGTTGTTGTTCATCTGGGCCGGCGTCCAAGTCGATTCGTCGCGTCGTCTCGTCCACTCCTCGGTCGCCTTGGCAACGGACTGGTTGGTTAGGTGAACGGCCAGATCGTCGGTGGTCTCGGCGTACTGTCTAAGCGACAGGCGGACGAATCCCGGATGATAGAAAGCCATCAGGTGGCCGCGCTCTGGGCAAACCAACAGGAGGTAGACGCGGAGGTCGCTTTTCCGGCCGTCTAGCGTGACGGGATTGCGGATGTACTCCTGCACGATGAGATTGGGCAGGCGGTCGGACAGCTCCAGCAGCTGCTCGCGGCTGCGCACCAGGCAGATGCCTTTGCCGCAGTTCTGCGACAGAGGCTTGGCAATCCAGACGCTGTCCTGTTTGAAGCAGGACTCCGCGATGTGATGCAGCTCCTCGTGCGTCAGGTCGAACAGCGTCCTGGGAAGATAGGCGTCCGAGTTGTAGGCCCGGATGTCGCCGGGGAAGCGAAGATAATTTGGCGCATCTAGCGAGCCGACCGAATTGAGCACGGACTGCTCGTACTGGCGGATCAGAGTCTGCAGCAGCTTCTTGTTGTGCAGGCAGATGATGTTGGGCAGGGAGCTGACGAACTGCAGGCCGGTGAACTTGGCCGACTGGCGCCACTCGGTGATGGATTTGGCCGTGTAGCCGTGGCACCAGAAGAAGCCGGGCTGGTACGGGTGCTGCGTGCGGAAGTTGGCCACACTGGCCCAGCCTAAGTGGTTGAAAACCTCCTGGACCCTGAAAAGTTGGCATTGTATTTGGGATCGAATGATAGGCTGTATTGAAGTTCGTCTACCAAGTTTTAGTTAGATAAAGCTGGTTTTCCAAACTAAATTGCTAATAGCGTAGACTTATCTTTACCTTCACTGGTCCAATTCTCACAAATGCAAAGCTAAAAAGAAACTGAAGCAGCTCAGACTGGACGGTGCTTACATCGCTTTCCCGTCCGGATAGCTGAGCGAGCAGAAGCCCATGTCCGACAGGAATCCGTTGCGAAACATTTTACTTGTCCAGGCCCTCAGCGGGTAACTGCCCGTAGCGGGGACATCGTCTGGATAGGATGGAGAAGCCCCTGCAGTGCCGCTAGGCACGGAGAAATCACCTGCTGCTGCAAGTCTGCTGCTGTTGCGGTTTTTGCTGCTGTTGTTGCTGTTGTTGCTGCTTATCAGTGCTTAGAATGGATGCACTGCTGCTTTTAACACAGGCCATGTTTCAATGACTCTCTTTGTCTGTTTGATGCTATCAAAAAAATCGACTGTTTTTATGTTATCTTCGAAAAATGGACGCCGTGTATAAGTCAATAAGTATCTGCATTCATAGCCGCGTTCTTGCATGCGGCAGTTGACATCATTGAGGGTGGATTTCTGGCTCACAGAGCCCCCTACCGCTTGCCATAGACGCTGAGAAGCTGACAGAGACTTGCAAAAGCTGAGAGGCAGAGCAGAAGCGCTTAAAGATTTCTAAAGAATGTCTTGCACTGATAGTCATGTCGCACTTCCCTCCGCTCTGCAATCCTCTGTACAAGGCAAACTTTAATATCGTCCGGGACCAGCAGCGGAATTAACATCCGGGATGGCGGGTAGCAGCGAAGGGAAGTTGCTGGCTCGCCCCTTCATCTCCAGGAAGACAGACGGATGGGCGGGGATAGAGCATTGTCATGATGGTGTCGTTTGACAGCATATAAAAAGGATTCTTACAGGCTCTAGATTGCAGCTTAGCTGCTACACACTAACTGACAGGCAATGTCTGCCCGAGGTTACAAAATGGTCTTTTACGGTAGCCAGTCTAGCAGCCAGTCTGGCCGCTGCTCAGCGCTCGGGTTTGAGGCGCAAGACACTCGATACTATTCGGTGAGGCTGTCATAGTGTCTGTCTGTCTGCCTGTCTGTCTGTCTGTTTGTCTGTCTGTCTGTCTGTCTGTCTGCCTGCCTGTCTGTCTGTCTGTCTGTCTGTCTGTCTGTTTGTCTGTCTGTCTGCCTGTCTGTCTTAGTGTCTGTCTGTCTGTCTGTCTGTCTGCCTGCCTGTCTGTCTGTCTGTCTGTCTGTCTGTCTGTCTGTCTGTCTGTCTGTCTGTCTGTCTGTCTGTCTGTCTGTCTGTCAGCGCGCGATACATGCGTCCATCAAATGCTGACAACTTCAACAGACCCCGGCAAGCGGTCCCAGCAGAGCCAGAAGCGCGGAGTCGCACAGCTGCCCTGGTGGAAAATTCGTCAGCCTCAATTTGAACTGGGAGCGGGTGCGCTATCTGGAGCAGAAGGTGAGAATGAGATCTATTGAGTGAGTAACAATGGAAACTTTTTATTAAAACTGATGTTTCTTATGCAAATTATTTACTTTTAGAGACCAAACGGCGCCAGAAACGAAAGCAATGAGAAGGGGATGCTTAGCCGACGAAGCAAAAAGTTTAACTACCGGAAGCAGCAACCGAAGCACTCTCACAGACTGGTGAGACTGACTGGCTGCATTAGTTTGATCAAGCGGATTGCCCCACAATAGTCCATCCAGGATGTTGTATTTCAGGCCTGCTGCTGCTCGGGTCACTGCGCCACATGCTCGAATGCAATGCACGGCTCCGATTGGTCCAGACAGATTGCGTTGCTCAGGTAGCACCTCGTACATAGTGTCATAAAGTACATAGTACATAAAAACAGGGCCACTGTGCACCCTGCGTGAGTGCCCGCGTGTAAGTATCCGAGCGGACTCACCCACTAATAAGCTGCACTGTTTGACCCTCGTCGCTCAGCCTGCACGACTCGGCCCTGCAGCGCCGAGCAGCGGAGCGCCAACGCAGGTCAGAGCTCGCCCGCCAGCTGCTGGACAGTCGGGCCGCGCTCTCCCAGGTGGACGCAGCGCTGCTGCAGGCCGGCCAGCTCAGCCGTCCGGAGCAGCTGACGCCGTTGCTGTCCGAGCCCACCAGCCGGCTTGTCAAGCCCGCGGTGCCGATGCGACTGTCGACAACTCAACTGGAGTGCCCGGATTCGGCGAAGGCCTTCGGACGGGCTCGAAGATTCGTGCCGGGGGCTGGCGGGACCCGCCGGGCCGGCTTTGGTAAGGAGTTGCTCAGGCTGATGGCAGATGGGGTTGGGAGCTCAGGCTGATGGCAGATGGGGTTGGGAGCTCAGGCTGATGGGGTGGAGGCTCAGACTGATGGGGTGGAGGCTCAGGCTGATGGGGTGGAGGCTCAGGCTGATGGGGTGGGGGCTCAGGCTGATGGGGTGAGGAGGCTCAGGCTGATGGCAGATGAGGTGAAGGCTCAGGCTGATAATCTGTGAGGAGTGAGTAGAAAAATCCGTATATAAAGCTTGGTGTAGATACAGTGGAAGAGAATTATTTGCTAGTTTCCGCATAAGGTTAAAAGGCTTTATTTATCAGAGAAGCTGAATGAATGGCCATTAGCTTTCTGAATAGGGACTGCTCAGCTCCTAACTCATCGTCCAATATAAAAGTACTCAAATTTATAAAGGAGAAGTCAAAGCTACATCGCAAAATGATGGTGGGGTTTTTGTACTTGGGAAAAAATAGTAAGCAAAGCTCTGTGCTGACTATTCCTGTGTTACGGACAGAGAGAAGGGGAGAGATTAAGCGAGAATGAGTCGAAAGACCAAAAGTCTCAATAATTCATGGCACGAGGTTCACTTCGACTACATGATAAGATTCAGACTCATATTAAAAGTGGAAATTTCTGCATAGTAATTTGATTACTATTGGAGAATTTTTTAATCAATTTAAATGAGCACTGAGTGAAAATTTCAATTTCAACAAAAAACATTTTTGTTTACGAGAAAATTTAACTGATCGCTACTGAAGCAGCGCACGAGCTGACATCTAAAGTATTTCATAAAACTCTGATGCCCCATTCTTTTTTCAGCGCACCAGCAGCAGCAGCAGCAGCAGCAGCAGCAGCAGCAGCAGCAGCCAACCTGGAGCAGTCCAGGAGCTGCAGATGCAACAGCATCGACATCGAGTCATGGAAAATCGCGGCATATCAACGACGCAAGTGGATCATGTCTGCGCCAGCTAGTTGGAGCAATGTGTGTCATGTCTGCGCCAGATAGTTGGAGCAATGTGTGTCATGTCTGCGCCATCTGGAGCAATGTGTGTCATGTCTGCGCCATCTGGAGCAATGTGTGTCATGTCTGCGCCATCTGGAGTAATGTGTATCATGTCTGCGCCATCTGGAGCAATGTGTGTCATGTCTGCGCCATCTGGAGTAATGTGTGTCATGTCTGCGCCATCTGGAGCAATGTGTGTCATGTCTGCATCAGTTGGAGCAATGTGTATCATGTCTGCATCAGTTGGAGCAATGTGTATCATGTCTGCATCAGCTAGAGCAATGTGTGTCATGTCTGCATCAGTTAGAGCAATGTGTATCATGTCTGCATCAGTTAGAGCAATGTGTGTCATGTCTGCATCAGTTAGAGCAATGTGTGTCATGTCTGCATCAGTTAGAGCAATGTGTATCATGTCTGCATCAGTTAGAGCAATGTGTGTCATGTCTGCATCAGTTAGAGCAATGTGTGTCATGTCTGCATCAGTTAGAGCAATGTGTGTCATGTCTGCATCAGTTAGAGCAATGTGTGTCATGTCTGCATCAGTTAGAGCAATGTGTGTCATGTCTGCATCAGTTAGAGCAATGTGTATCATTTCTGCATCAGTTAGAGCAATGTGTATCATGTCTGCATCAGTTAGAGCAATGTGTGTCATGTCTGCATCAGTTAGAGCAATGTGTGTCATGTCTGCATCAGTTAGAGCAATGTGTGTCATGTCTGCGCCATCTGGAGTAATGTGTGTCATGTCTGCATCAGTTAGAGCAATGTGTGTCATGTCTGCATCAGTTAGAGCAATGTGTGTCATGTCTGCATCAGTTAGAGCAATGTGTGTCATGTCTGCATCAGTTAGAGCAATGTGTGTCATGTCTGCATCAGTTAGAGCAATGTGTGTCATGTCTGCATCAGTTAGAGCAATGTGTATCATGTCTGCATCAGTTAGAGCAATGTGTATCATGTCTGCATCAGTTGAGCAATGTGTGTCATGTCTGCATCAGTTGAGCAATGTGTGTCATGTCTGCATCATTTAGAGCAATGTGTGTCATGTCTGCATCAGTTAGAGCAATGTGTGTCATGTCTGCATCAGTTAGAGCAATGTGTGTCATGTCTGCATCAGTTAGAGCAATGTGTATCATGTCTGCATCAGTTAGAGCAATGTGTGTCATGTCTGCATCAGTTAGAGCAATGTGTGTCATGTCTGCATCAGCTAGAGCAATGTGTATCATGTCTGCATCAGCTAGAGCAATGTGTGTCATGTCTGCATCAGCTAGAGCAATGTGTATCATGTCTGCATCAGTTAGAGCAATGTGTGTCATGTCTGCATCAGTTAGAGCAATGTGTGTCATGTCTGCATCAGTTAGAGCAATGTGTGTCATGTCTGCATCAGTTAGAGCAATGTGTATCATGTCTGCATCAGTTAGAGCAATGTGTGTCATGTCTGCATCAGTTAGAGCAATGTGTGTCATGTCTGCATCAGTAGAGCAATGTGTGTCATGTCTGCATCAGTTAGAGCAATGTGTGTCATGTCTGCATCAGTTAGAGCAATGTGTATCATGTCTGCATCAGCTAGAGCAATGTGTGTCATGTCTGCATCAGTTAGAGCAATGTGTGTCATGTCTGCATCTGAGCAATGTGTGTCATGTCTGCATCAGTTAGAGCAATGTGTGTCATGTCTGCATCAGTTAGAGCAATGTGTGTCATGTCTGCATCAGTTAGAGCAATGTGTGTCATGTCTGCATCAGTTAGAGCAATGTGTATCATGTCTGCATCAGTTAGAGCAATGTGTGTCATGTCTGCATCAGTTAGAGCAATGTGTGTCATGTCTGCATCAGTTAGAGCAATGTGTATCATGTCTGCATCAGTTAGAGCAATGTGTGTCATGTCTGCATCAGTTAGAGCAATGTGTATCATGTCTGCATCAGTTAGAGCAATGTGTGTCATGTCTGCATCAGTTAGAGCAATGTGTGTCATGTCTGCATCAGTTAGAGCAATGTGTGTCATGTCTGCATCAGTTAGAGCAATGTGTATCATGTCTGCATCAGTTAGAGCAATGTGTGTCATGTCTGCATCAGTTAGAGCAATGTGTGTCATGTCTGCATCAGTTAGAGCAATGTGTGTCATGTCTGCATCAGTTAGAGCAATGTGTATCATGTCTGCATCAGTTAGAGCAATGTGTGTCATGTCTGCATCAGTTAGAGCAATGTGTGTCATGTCTGCATCTTAGAGCAATGTGTGTCATGTCTGCATCAGTTAGAGCAATGTGTGTCATGTCTGCATCAGTTAGAGCAATGTGTGTCATGTCTGCATCAGTTAGAGCAATGTGTATCATGTCTGCATCAGTTAGAGCAATGTGTGTCATGTCTGCATCAGTTAGAGCAATGTGTGTCATGTCTGCATCAGTTAGAGCAATGTGTGTCATGTCTGCATCAGTTAGAGCAATGTGTGTCATGTCTGCATCTGAGCAATGTGTGTCATGTCTGCATCAGTTAGAGCAATGTGTGTCATGTCTGCATCAGTTAGAGCAATGTGTGTCATGTCTGCATCAGTTAGAGCAATGTGTGTCATGTCTGCATCAGTTAGAGCAATGTGTGTCATGTCTGCATCAGTTAGAGCAATGTGTGTCATGTCTGCATCAGTTAGAGCAATGTGTGTCATGTCTGCATCAGTTAGAGCAATGTGTATCATGTCTGCATCAGTTAGAGCAATGTGTGTCATGTCTGCATCAGTTAGAGCAATGTGTGTCATGTCTGCATCAGTTAGAGCAATGTGTGTCATGTCTGCATCAGTTAGAGCAATGTGTGTCATGTCTGCATCAGTTAGAGCAATGTGTGTCATGTCTGCATCAGTTAGAGCAATGTGTATCATGTCTGCATCAGTTAGAGCAATGTGTGTCATGTCTGCATCAGTTAGAGCAATGTGTGTCATGTCTGCATCAGTTAGAGCAATGTGTGTCATGTCTGCATCAGTTAGAGCAATGTGTATCATGTCTGCATCAGTTAGAGCAATGTGTGTCATGTCTGCATCAGTTAGAGCAATGTGTGTCATGTCTGCATCTGAGCAATGTGTGTCATGTCTGCATCAGTTAGAGCAATGTGTGTCATGTCTGCATCAGTTAGAGCAATGTGTGTCATGTCTGCATCAGTTAGAGCAATGTGTATCATGTCTGCATCAGTTAGAGCAATGTGTGTCATGTCTGCATCAGTTAGAGCAATGTGTGTCATGTCTGCATCAGTTAGAGCAATGTGTGTCATGTCTGCATCAGTTAGAGCAATGTGTATCATGTCTGCATCAGTTAGAGCAATGTGTGTCATGTCTGCATCAGTTAGAGCAATGTGTATCATGTCTGCATCAGTTAGAGCAATGTGTGTCATGTCTGCATCAGTTAGAGCAATGTGTGTCATGTCTGCATCAGTTAGAGCAATGTGTATCATGTCTGCATCAGTTAGAGCAATGTGTGTCATGTCTGCATCAGTTAGAGCAATGTGTGTCATGTCTGCATCAGTTAGAGCAATGTGTATGTCTGCATCAGTTAGAGCAATGTGTGTCATGTCTGCATCAGTTAGAGCAATGTGTGTCATGTCTGCATCAGTTAGAGCAATGTGTATCATGTCTGCATCTGAGCAATGTGTGTCATGTCTGCATCTGAGCAATGTGTGTCATGTCTGCATCTGAGCAATGTGTGTCATGTCTGCATCAGTTAGAGCAATGTGTATCATGTCTGCATCAGTTAGAGCAATGTGTGTCATGTCTGCATCAGTTAGAGCAATGTGTGTCATGTCTGCATCAGTTAGAGCAATGTGTGTCATGTCTGCATCAGTTAGAGCAATGTGTGTCATGTCTGCATCAGTTAGAGCAATGTGTGTCATGTCTGCATCAGTTAGAGCAATGTGTGTCATGTCTGCATCAGTTAGAGCAATGTGTGTCATGTCTGCATCAGTTAGAGCAATGTGTGTCATGTCTGCATCAGTTAGAGCAATGTGTGTCATGTCTGCATCAGTTAGAGCAATGTGTGTCATGTCTGCATCAGTTAGAGCAATGTGTGTCATGTCTGCATCAGTTAGAGCAATGTGTGTCATGTCTGCATCAGTTAGAGCAATGTGTGTCATGTCTGCATCAGTTAGAGCAATGTGTGTCATGTCTGCATCAGTTAGAGCAATGTGTGTCATGTCTGCATCAGTTAGAGCAATGTGTGTCATGTCTGCATCAGTTAGAGCAATGTGTGTCATGTCTGCATCAGTTAGAGCAATGTGTGTCATGTCTGCATCAGTTAGAGCAATGTGTATCATGTCTGCATCAGTTAGAGCAATGTGTGTCATGTCTGCATCAGTTAGAGCAATGTGTGTCATGTCTGCATCTGAGCAATGTGTGTCATGTCTGCATCAGTTAGAGCAATGTGTGTCATGTCTGCATCAGTTAGAGCAATGTGTGTCATGTCTGCATCAGTTAGAGCAATGTGTATCATGTCTGCATCAGTTAGAGCAATGTGTGTCATGTCTGCATCAGTTAGAGCAATGTGTGTCATGTCTGCATCAGTTAGAGCAATGTGTGTCATGTCTGCATCAGTTAGAGCAATGTGTGTCATGTCTGCATCAGTTAGAGCAATGTGTGTCATGTCTGCATCAGTTAGAGCAATGTGTGTCATGTCTGCATCAGTTAGAGCAATGTGTGTCATGTCTGCATCAGTTAGAGCAATGTGTGTCATGTCTGCATCAGTTAGAGCAATGTGTATCATGTCTGCATCAGTTAGAGCAATGTGTGTCATGTCTGCATCAGTTAGAGCAATGTGTGTCATGTCTGCATCAGTTAGAGCAATGTGTATCATGTCTGCATCAGTTAGAGCAATGTGTGTCATGTCTGCATCAGTTAGAGCAATGTGTGTCATGTCTGCATCAGTTAGAGCAATGTGTATCATGTCTGCATCAGCAATGTGTGTCATGTCTGCATCTGAGCAATGTGTGTCATGTCTGCATCTGAGCAATGTGTGTCATGTCTGCATCAGTTAGAGCAATGTGTATCATGTCTGCATCAGTTAGAGCAATGTGTGTCATGTCTGCATCAGTTAGAGCAATGTGTGTCATGTCTGCATCAGTTAGAGCAATGTGTGTCATGTCTGCATCAGTTAGAGCAATGTGTGTCATGTCTGCATCAGTTAGAGCAATGTGTGTCATGTCTGCATCAGTTAGAGCAATGTGTATCATGTCTGCATCAGTTAGAGCAATGTGTGTCATGTCTGCATCAGTTAGAGCAATGTGTGTCATGTCTGCATCAGTTAGAGCAATGTGTGTCATGTCTGCATCAGTTAGAGCAATGTGTGTCATGTCTGCATCAGTTAGAGCAATGTGTGTCATGTCTGCATCAGTTAGAGCAATGTGTGTCATGTCTGCATCAGTTAGAGCAATGTGTGTCATGTCTGCATCAGTTAGAGCAATGTGTGTCATGTCTGCATCAGTTAGAGCAATGTGTGTCATGTCTGCATCAGTTAGAGCAATGTGTGTCATGTCTGCATCAGTTAGAGCAATGTGTGTCATGTCTGCATCAGTTAGAGCAATGTGTGTCATGTCTGCATCAGTTAGAGCAATGTGTGTCATGTCTGCATCAGTTAGAGCAATGTGTGTCATGTCTGCATCAGTTAGAGCAATGTGTGTCATGTCTGCATCAGTTAGAGCAATGTGTGTCATGTCTGCATCAGTTAGAGCAATGTGTGTCATGTCTGCATCAGTTAGAGCAATGTGTGTCATGTCTGCATCAGTTAGAGCAATGTGTGTCATGTCTGCATCAGTTAGAGCAATGTGTGTCATGTCTGCATCTGAGCAATGTGTGTCATGTCTGCATCAGTTAGAGCAATGTGTGTCATGTCTGCATCAGTTAGAGCAATGTGTGTCATGTCTGCATCAGTTAGAGCAATGTGTGTCATGTCTGCATCAGTTAGAGCAATGTGTGTCATGTCTGCATCAGTTAGAGCAATGTGTGTCATGTCTGCATCAGTTAGAGCAATGTGTGTCATGTCTGCATCAGTTAGAGCAATGTGTGTCATGTCTGCATCAGTTAGAGCAATGTGTGTCATGTCTGCATCAGTTAGAGCAATGTGTGTCATGTCTGCATCAGTTAGAGCAATGTGTGTCATGTCTGCATCAGTTAGAGCAATGTGTGTCATGTCTGCATCAGTTAGAGCAATGTGTGTCATGTCTGCATCAGTGAGCAATGTGTGTCATGTCTGCATCAGTTAGAGCAATGTGTGTCATGTCTGCATCAGTTAGAGCAATGTGTGTCATGTCTGCATCAGTTAGAGCAATGTGTGTCATGTCTGCATCAGTTAGAGCAATGTGTGTCATGTCTGCATCAGTTAGAGCAATGTGTGTCATGTCTGCATCAGTTAGAGCAATGTGTGTCATGTCTGCATCAGTTAGAGCAATGTGTGTCATGTCTGCATCAGTTAGAGCAATGTGTGTCATGTCTGCATCAGTTAGAGCAATGTGTGTCATGTCTGCATCAGTTAGAGCAATGTGTGTCATGTCTGCATCAGTTAGAGCAATGTGTGTCATGTCTGCATCAGTTAGAGCAATGTGTGTCATGTCTGCATCAGTTAGAGCAATGTGTGTCATGTCTGCATCAGTTAGAGCAATGTGTGTCATGTCTGCATCAGTTAGAGCAATGTGTATCATGTCTGCATCAGTTAGAGCAATGTGTGTCATGTCTGCATCAGTTAGAGCAATGTGTGTCATGTCTGCATCAGTTAGAGCAATGTGTGTCATGTCTGCATCAGTTAGAGCAATGTGTGTCATGTCTGCATCAGTTAGAGCAATGTGTGTCATGTCTGCATCAGTTAGAGCAATGTGTGTCATGTCTGCATCAGTTAGAGCAATGTGTGTCATGTCTGCATCAGTTAGAGCAATGTGTGTCATGTCTGCATCAGTTAGAGCAATGTGTGTCATGTCTGCATCAGTTAGAGCAATGTGTGTCATGTCTGCATCAGTTAGAGCAATGTGTGTCATGTCTGCATCAGTTAGAGCAATGTGTGTCATGTCTGCATCAGTTAGAGCAATGTGTGTCATGTCTGCATCAGTTAGAGCAATGTGTGTCATGTCTGCATCAGTTAGAGCAATGTGTGTCATGTCTGCATCAGTTAGAGCAATGTGTGTCATGTCTGCATCAGTTAGAGCAATGTGTGTCATGTCTGCATCAGTTAGAGCAATGTGTGTCATGTCTGCATCAGTTAGAGCAATGTGTGTCATGTCTGCATCAGTTAGAGCAATGTGTGTCATGTCTGCATCAGTTAGAGCAATGTGTGTCATGTCTGCATCAGTTAGAGCAATGTGTGTCATGTCTGCATCAGTTAGAGCAATGTGTGTCATGTCTGCATCAGTTAGAGCAATGTGTGTCATGTCTGCATCAGTTAGAGCAATGTGTGTCATGTCTGCATCAGTTAGAGCAATGTGTGTCATGTCTGCATCAGTTAGAGCAATGTGTGTCATGTCTGCATCAGTTAGAGCAATGTGTGTCATGTCTGCATCAGTTAGAGCAATGTGTGTCATGTCTGCATCAGTTAGAGCAATGTGTGTCATGTCTGCATCAGTTAGAGCAATGTGTGTCATGTCTGCATCAGTTAGAGCAATGTGTGTCATGTCTGCATCAGTTAGAGCAATGTGTGTCATGTCTGCATCAGTTAGAGCAATGTGTGTCATGTCTGCATCAGTTAGAGCAATGTGTGTCATGTCTGCATCAGTTAGAGCAATGTGTGTCATGTCTGCATCAGTTAGAGCAATGTGTGTCATGTCTGCATCAGTTAGAGCAATGTGTGTCATGTCTGCATCAGTTAGAGCAATGTGTGTCATGTCTGCATCAGTTAGAGCAATGTGTGTCATGTCTGCATCAGTTAGAGCAATGTGTGTCATGTCTGCATCAGTTAGAGCAATGTGTGTCATGTCTGCATCAGTTAGAGCAATGTGTGTCATGTCTGCATCAGTTAGAGCAATGTGTGTCATGTCTGCATCAGTTAGAGCAATGTGTGTCATGTCTGCATCAGTTAGAGCAATGTGTGTCATGTCTGCATCAGTTAGAGCAATGTGTGTCATGTCTGCATCAGTTAGAGCAATGTGTGTCATGTCTGCATCAGTTAGAGCAATGTGTGTCATGTCTGCATCAGTTAGAGCAATGTGTGTCATGTCTGCATCAGTTAGAGCAATGTGTGTCATGTCTGCATCAGTTAGAGCAATGTGTGTCATGTCTGCATCAGTTAGAGCAATGTGTGTCATGTCTGCATCAGTTAGAGCAATGTGTGTCATGTCTGCATCAGTTAGAGCAATGTGTGTCATGTCTGCATCAGTTAGAGCAATGTGTGTCATGTCTGCATCAGTTAGAGCAATGTGTGTCATGTCTGCATCAGTTAGAGCAATGTGTGTCATGTCTGCATCAGTTAGAGCAATGTGTGTCATGTCTGCATCAGTTAGAGCAATGTGTGTCATGTCTGCATCAGTTAGAGCAATGTGTGTCATGTCTGCATCAGTTAGAGCAATGTGTGTCATGTCTGCATCAGTTAGAGCAATGTGTGTCATGTCTGCATCAGTTAGAGCAATGTGTGTCATGTCTGCATCAGTTAGAGCAATGTGTGTCATGTCTGCATCAGTTAGAGCAATGTGTGTCATGTCTGCATCAGTTAGAGCAATGTGTGTCATGTCTGCATCAGTTAGAGCAATGTGTGTCATGTCTGCATCAGTTAGAGCAATGTGTGTCATGTCTGCATCAGTTAGAGCAATGTGTGTCATGTCTGCATCAGTTAGAGCAATGTGTGTCATGTCTGCATCAGTTAGAGCAATGTGTGTCATGTCTGCATCAGTTAGAGCAATGTGTGTCATGTCTGCATCAGTTAGAGCAATGTGTGTCATGTCTGCATCAGTTAGAGCAATGTGTGTCATGTCTGCATCAGTTAGAGCAATGTGTGTCATGTCTGCATCAGTTAGAGCAATGTGTGTCATGTCTGCATCAGTTAGAGCAATGTGTGTCATGTCTGCATCAGTTAGAGCAATGTGTGTCATGTCTGCATCAGTTAGAGCAATGTGTGTCATGTCTGCATCAGTTAGAGCAATGTGTGTCATGTCTGCATCAGTTAGAGCAATGTGTGTCATGTCTGCATCAGTTAGAGCAATGTGTGTCATGTCTGCATCAGTTAGAGCAATGTGTGTCATGTCTGCATCAGTTAGAGCAATGTGTGTCATGTCTGCATCAGTTAGAGCAATGTGTGTCATGTCTGCATCAGTTAGAGCAATGTGTGTCATGTCTGCATCAGTTAGAGCAATGTGTGTCATGTCTGCATCAGTTAGAGCAATGTGTGTCATGTCTGCATCAGTTAGAGCAATGTGTGTCATGTCTGCATCAGTTAGAGCAATGTGTGTCATGTCTGCATCAGTTAGAGCAATGTGTGTCATGTCTGCATCAGTTAGAGCAATGTGTGTCATGTCTGCATCAGTTAGAGCAATGTGTGTCATGTCTGCATCAGTTAGAGCAATGTGTGTCATGTCTGCATCAGTTAGAGCAATGTGTGTCATGTCTGCATCAGTTAGAGCAATGTGTGTCATGTCTGCATCAGTTAGAGCAATGTGTGTCATGTCTGCATCAGTTAGAGCAATGTGTGTCATGTCTGCATCAGTTAGAGCAATGTGTGTCATGTCTGCATCAGTTAGAGCAATGTGTGTCATGTCTGCATCAGTTAGAGCAATGTGTGTCATGTCTGCATCAGTTAGAGCAATGTGTGTCATGTCTGCATCAGTTAGAGCAATGTGTGTCATGTCTGCATCAGTTAGAGCAATGTGTGTCATGTCTGCATCAGTTAGAGCAATGTGTGTCATGTCTGCATCAGTTAGAGCAATGTGTGTCATGTCTGCATCAGTTAGAGCAATGTGTGTCATGTCTGCATCAGTTAGAGCAATGTGTGTCATGTCTGCATCAGTTAGAGCAATGTGTGTCATGTCTGCATCAGTTAGAGCAATGTGTGTCATGTCTGCATCAGTTAGAGCAATGTGTGTCATGTCTGCATCAGTTAGAGCAATGTGTGTCATGTCTGCATCAGTTAGAGCAATGTGTGTCATGTCTGCATCAGTTAGAGCAATGTGTGTCATGTCTGCATCAGTTAGAGCAATGTGTGTCATGTCTGCATCAGTTAGAGCAATGTGTGTCATGTCTGCATCAGTTAGAGCAATGTGTGTCATGTCTGCATCAGTTAGAGCAATGTGTGTCATGTCTGCATCAGTTAGAGCAATGTGTGTCATGTCTGCATCAGTTAGAGCAATGTGTGTCATGTCTGCATCAGTTAGAGCAATGTGTGTCATGTCTGCATCAGTTAGAGCAATGTGTGTCATGTCTGCATCAGTTAGAGCAATGTGTGTCATGTCTGCATCAGTTAGAGCAATGTGTGTCATGTCTGCATCAGTTAGAGCAATGTGTGTCATGTCTGCATCAGTTAGAGCAATGTGTGTCATGTCTGCATCAGTTAGAGCAATGTGTGTCATGTCTGCATCAGTTAGAGCAATGTGTGTCATGTCTGCATCAGTTAGAGCAATGTGTGTCATGTCTGCATCAGTTAGAGCAATGTGTGTCATGTCTGCATCAGTTAGAGCAATGTGTGTCATGTCTGCATCAGTTAGAGCAATGTGTGTCATGTCTGCATCAGTTAGAGCAATGTGTGTCATGTCTGCATCAGTTAGAGCAATGTGTGTCATGTCTGCATCAGTTAGAGCAATGTGTGTCATGTCTGCATCAGTTAGAGCAATGTGTGTCATGTCTGCATCAGTTAGAGCAATGTGTGTCATGTCTGCATCAGTTAGAGCAATGTGTGTCATGTCTGCATCAGTTAGAGCAATGTGTGTCATGTCTGCATCAGTTAGAGCAATGTGTGTCATGTCTGCATCAGTTAGAGCAATGTGTGTCATGTCTGCATCAGTTAGAGCAATGTGTGTCATGTCTGCATCAGTTAGAGCAATGTGTGTCATGTCTGCATCAGTTAGAGCAATGTGTGTCATGTCTGCATCAGTTAGAGCAATGTGTGTCATGTCTGCATCAGTTAGAGCAATGTGTGTCATGTCTGCATCAGTTAGAGCAATGTGTGTCATGTCTGCATCAGTTAGAGCAATGTGTGTCATGTCTGCATCAGTTAGAGCAATGTGTGTCATGTCTGCATCAGTTAGAGCAATGTGTGTCATGTCTGCATCAGTTAGAGCAATGTGTGTCATGTCTGCATCAGTTAGAGCAATGTGTGTCATGTCTGCATCAGTTAGAGCAATGTGTGTCATGTCTGCATCAGTTAGAGCAATGTGTGTCATGTCTGCATCAGTTAGAGCAATGTGTGTCATGTCTGCATCAGTTAGAGCAATGTGTGTCATGTCTGCATCAGTTAGAGCAATGTGTGTCATGTCTGCATCAGTTAGAGCAATGTGTGTCATGTCTGCATCAGTTAGAGCAATGTGTGTCATGTCTGCATCAGTTAGAGCAATGTGTGTCATGTCTGCATCAGTTAGAGCAATGTGTGTCATGTCTGCATCAGTTAGAGCAATGTGTGTCATGTCTGCATCAGTTAGAGCAATGTGTGTCATGTCTGCATCAGTTAGAGCAATGTGTGTCATGTCTGCATCAGTTAGAGCAATGTGTGTCATGTCTGCATCAGTTAGAGCAATGTGTGTCATGTCTGCATCAGTTAGAGCAATGTGTGTCATGTCTGCATCAGTTAGAGCAATGTGTGTCATGTCTGCATCAGTTAGAGCAATGTGTGTCATGTCTGCATCAGTTAGAGCAATGTGTGTCATGTCTGCATCAGTTAGAGCAATGTGTGTCATGTCTGCATCAGTTAGAGCAATGTGTGTCATGTCTGCATCAGTTAGAGCAATGTGTGTCATGTCTGCATCAGTTAGAGCAATGTGTGTCATGTCTGCATCAGTTAGAGCAATGTGTGTCATGTCTGCATCAGTTAGAGCAATGTGTGTCATGTCTGCATCAGTTAGAGCAATGTGTGTCATGTCTGCATCAGTTAGAGCAATGTGTGTCATGTCTGCATCAGTTAGAGCAATGTGTGTCATGTCTGCATCAGTTAGAGCAATGTGTGTCATGTCTGCATCAGTTAGAGCAATGTGTGTCATGTCTGCATCAGTTAGAGCAATGTGTGTCATGTCTGCATCAGTTAGAGCAATGTGTGTCATGTCTGCATCAGTTAGAGCAATGTGTGTCATGTCTGCATCAGTTAGAGCAATGTGTGTCATGTCTGCATCAGTTAGAGCAATGTGTGTCATGTCTGCATCAGTTAGAGCAATGTGTGTCATGTCTGCATCAGTTAGAGCAATGTGTGTCATGTCTGCATCAGTTAGAGCAATGTGTGTCATGTCTGCATCAGTTAGAGCAATGTGTGTCATGTCTGCATCAGTTAGAGCAATGTGTGTCATGTCTGCATCAGTTAGAGCAATGTGTGTCATGTCTGCATCAGTTAGAGCAATGTGTGTCATGTCTGCATCAGTTAGAGCAATGTGTGTCATGTCTGCATCAGTTAGAGCAATGTGTGTCATGTCTGCATCAGTTAGAGCAATGTGTGTCATGTCTGCATCAGTTAGAGCAATGTGTGTCATGTCTGCATCAGTTAGAGCAATGTGTGTCATGTCTGCATCAGTGAGCAATGTGTGTCATGTCTGCATCAGTTAGAGCAATGTGTGTCATGTCTGCATCAGTTAGAGCAATGTGTGTCATGTCTGCATCAGTTAGAGCAATGTGTGTCATGTCTGCATCAGTTAGAGCAATGTGTGTCATGTCTGCATCAGTTAGAGCAATGTGTGTCATGTCTGCATCAGTTAGAGCAATGTGTGTCATGTCTGCATCAGTTAGAGCAATGTGTGTCATGTCTGCATCAGTTAGAGCAATGTGTGTCATGTCTGCATCAGTTAGAGCAATGTGTGTCATGTCTGCATCAGTTAGAGCAATGTGTGTCATGTCTGCATCAGTTAGAGCAATGTGTGTCATGTCTGCATCAGTTAGAGCAATGTGTGTCATGTCTGCATCAGTTAGAGCAATGTGTGTCATGTCTGCATCAGTTAGAGCAATGTGTGTCATGTCTGCATCAGTTAGAGCAATGTGTGTCATGTCTGCATCAGTTAGAGCAATGTGTGTCATGTCTGCATCAGTTAGAGCAATGTGTGTCATGTCTGCATCAGTTAGAGCAATGTGTGTCATGTCTGCATCAGTTAGAGCAATGTGTGTCATGTCTGCATCAGTTAGAGCAATGTGTGTCATGTCTGCATCAGTTAGAGCAATGTGTGTCATGTCTGCATCAGTTAGAGCAATGTGTGTCATGTCTGCATCAGTTAGAGCAATGTGTGTCATGTCTGCATCAGTTAGAGCAATGTGTGTCATGTCTGCATCAGTTAGAGCAATGTGTGTCATGTCTGCATCAGTTAGAGCAATGTGTGTCATGTCTGCATCAGTTAGAGCAATGTGTGTCATGTCTGCATCAGTTAGAGCAATGTGTGTCATGTCTGCATCAGTTAGAGCAATGTGTGTCATGTCTGCATCAGTTAGAGCAATGTGTGTCATGTCTGCATCAGTTAGAGCAATGTGTGTCATGTCTGCATCAGTTAGAGCAATGTGTGTCATGTCTGCATCAGTTAGAGCAATGTGTGTCATGTCTGCATCAGTTAGAGCAATGTGTGTCATGTCTGCATCAGTTAGAGCAATGTGTGTCATGTCTGCATCAGTTAGAGCAATGTGTGTCATGTCTGCATCAGTTAGAGCAATGTGTGTCATGTCTGCATCAGTTAGAGCAATGTGTGTCATGTCTGCATCAGTTAGAGCAATGTGTGTCATGTCTGCATCAGTTAGAGCAATGTGTGTCATGTCTGCATCAGTTAGAGCAATGTGTGTCATGTCTGCATCAGTTAGAGCAATGTGTGTCATGTCTGCATCAGTTAGAGCAATGTGTGTCATGTCTGCATCAGTTAGAGCAATGTGTGTCATGTCTGCATCAGTTAGAGCAATGTGTGTCATGTCTGCATCAGTTAGAGCAATGTGTGTCATGTCTGCATCAGTTAGAGCAATGTGTGTCATGTCTGCATCAGTTAGAGCAATGTGTGTCATGTCTGCATCAGTTAGAGCAATGTGTGTCATGTCTGCATCAGTTAGAGCAATGTGTGTCATGTCTGCATCAGTTAGAGCAATGTGTGTCATGTCTGCATCAGTTAGAGCAATGTGTGTCATGTCTGCATCAGTTAGAGCAATGTGTGTCATGTCTGCATCAGTTAGAGCAATGTGTGTCATGTCTGCATCAGTTAGAGCAATGTGTGTCATGTCTGCATCAGTTAGAGCAATGTGTGTCATGTCTGCATCAGTTAGAGCAATGTGTGTCATGTCTGCATCAGTTAGAGCAATGTGTGTCATGTCTGCATCAGTTAGAGCAATGTGTGTCATGTCTGCATCAGTTAGAGCAATGTGTGTCATGTCTGCATCAGTTAGAGCAATGTGTGTCATGTCTGCATCAGTTAGAGCAATGTGTGTCATGTCTGCATCAGTTAGAGCAATGTGTGTCATGTCTGCATCAGTTAGAGCAATGTGTGTCATGTCTGCATCAGTTAGAGCAATGTGTGTCATGTCTGCATCAGTTAGAGCAATGTGTGTCATGTCTGCATCAGTTAGAGCAATGTGTGTCATGTCTGCATCAGTTAGAGCAATGTGTGTCATGTCTGCATCAGTTAGAGCAATGTGTGTCATGTCTGCATCAGTTAGAGCAATGTGTGTCATGTCTGCATCAGTTAGAGCAATGTGTGTCATGTCTGCATCAGTTAGAGCAATGTGTGTCATGTCTGCATCAGTTAGAGCAATGTGTGTCATGTCTGCATCAGTTAGAGCAATGTGTGTCATGTCTGCATCAGTTAGAGCAATGTGTGTCATGTCTGCATCAGTTAGAGCAATGTGTGTCATGTCTGCATCAGTTAGAGCAATGTGTGTCATGTCTGCATCAGTTAGAGCAATGTGTGTCATGTCTGCATCAGTTAGAGCAATGTGTGTCATGTCTGCATCAGTTAGAGCAATGTGTGTCATGTCTGCATCAGTTAGAGCAATGTGTGTCATGTCTGCATCAGTTAGAGCAATGTGTGTCATGTCTGCATCAGTTAGAGCAATGTGTGTCATGTCTGCATCAGTTAGAGCAATGTGTGTCATGTCTGCATCAGTTAGAGCAATGTGTGTCATGTCTGCATCAGTTAGAGCAATGTGTGTCATGTCTGCATCAGTTAGAGCAATGTGTGTCATGTCTGCATCAGTTAGAGCAATGTGTGTCATGTCTGCATCAGTTAGAGCAATGTGTGTCATGTCTGCATCAGTTAGAGCAATGTGTGTCATGTCTGCATCAGTTAGAGCAATGTGTGTCATGTCTGCATCAGTTAGAGCAATGTGTGTCATGTCTGCATCAGTTAGAGCAATGTGTGTCATGTCTGCATCAGTTAGAGCAATGTGTGTCATGTCTGCATCAGTTAGAGCAATGTGTGTCATGTCTGCATCAGTTAGAGCAATGTGTGTCATGTCTGCATCAGTTAGAGCAATGTGTGTCATGTCTGCATCAGTTAGAGCAATGTGTGTCATGTCTGCATCAGTTAGAGCAATGTGTGTCATGTCTGCATCAGTTAGAGCAATGTGTGTCATGTCTGCATCAGTTAGAGCAATGTGTGTCATGTCTGCATCAGTTAGAGCAATGTGTGTCATGTCTGCATCAGTTAGAGCAATGTGTGTCATGTCTGCATCAGTTAGAGCAATGTGTGTCATGTCTGCATCAGTTAGAGCAATGTGTGTCATGTCTGCATCAGTTAGAGCAATGTGTGTCATGTCTGCATCAGTTAGAGCAATGTGTGTCATGTCTGCATCAGTTAGAGCAATGTGTGTCATGTCTGCATCAGTTAGAGCAATGTGTGTCATGTCTGCATCAGTTAGAGCAATGTGTGTCATGTCTGCATCAGTTAGAGCAATGTGTGTCATGTCTGCATCAGTTAGAGCAATGTGTGTCATGTCTGCATCAGTTAGAGCAATGTGTGTCATGTCTGCATCAGTTAGAGCAATGTGTGTCATGTCTGCATCAGTTAGAGCAATGTGTGTCATGTCTGCATCAGTTAGAGCAATGTGTGTCATGTCTGCATCAGTTAGAGCAATGTGTGTCATGTCTGCATCAGTTAGAGCAATGTGTGTCATGTCTGCATCAGTTAGAGCAATGTGTGTCATGTCTGCATCAGTTAGAGCAATGTGTGTCATGTCTGCATCAGTTAGAGCAATGTGTGTCATGTCTGCATCAGTTAGAGCAATGTGTGTCATGTCTGCATCAGTTAGAGCAATGTGTGTCATGTCTGCATCAGTTAGAGCAATGTGTGTCATGTCTGCATCAGTTAGAGCAATGTGTGTCATGTCTGCATCAGTTAGAGCAATGTGTGTCATGTCTGCATCAGTTAGAGCAATGTGTGTCATGTCTGCATCAGTTAGAGCAATGTGTGTCATGTCTGCATCAGTTAGAGCAATGTGTGTCATGTCTGCATCAGTTAGAGCAATGTGTGTCATGTCTGCATCAGTTAGAGCAATGTGTGTCATGTCTGCATCAGTTAGAGCAATGTGTGTCATGTCTGCATCAGTTAGAGCAATGTGTGTCATGTCTGCATCAGTTAGAGCAATGTGTGTCATGTCTGCATCAGTTAGAGCAATGTGTGTCATGTCTGCATCAGTTAGAGCAATGTGTGTCATGTCTGCATCAGTTAGAGCAATGTGTGTCATGTCTGCATCAGTTAGAGCAATGTGTGTCATGTCTGCATCAGTTAGAGCAATGTGTGTCATGTCTGCATCAGTTAGAGCAATGTGTGTCATGTCTGCATCAGTTAGAGCAATGTGTGTCATGTCTGCATCAGTTAGAGCAATGTGTGTCATGTCTGCATCAGTTAGAGCAATGTGTGTCATGTCTGCATCAGTTAGAGCAATGTGTGTCATGTCTGCATCAGTTAGAGCAATGTGTGTCATGTCTGCATCAGTTAGAGCAATGTGTGTCATGTCTGCATCAGTTAGAGCAATGTGTGTCATGTCTGCATCAGTTAGAGCAATGTGTGTCATGTCTGCATCAGTTAGAGCAATGTGTGTCATGTCTGCATCAGTTAGAGCAATGTGTGTCATGTCTGCATCAGTTAGAGCAATGTGTGTCATGTCTGCATCAGTGAGCAATGTGTGTCATGTCTGCATCAGTTAGAGCAATGTGTGTCATGTCTGCATCAGTGAGCAATGTGTGTCATGTCTGCATCAGTTAGAGCAATGTGTGTCATGTCTGCATCAGTTAGAGCAATGTGTGTCATGTCTGCATCAGTTAGAGCAATGTGTGTCATGTCTGCATCAGTTAGAGCAATGTGTGTCATGTCTGCATCAGTTAGAGCAATGTGTGTCATGTCTGCATCAGTTAGAGCAATGTGTGTCATGTCTGCATCAGTTAGAGCAATGTGTGTCATGTCTGCATCAGTTAGAGCAATGTGTGTCATGTCTGCATCAGTTAGAGCAATGTGTGTCATGTCTGCATCAGTTAGAGCAATGTGTGTCATGTCTGCATCAGTTAGAGCAATGTGTGTCATGTCTGCATCAGTTAGAGCAATGTGTGTCATGTCTGCATCAGTGAGCAATGTGTGTCATGTCTGCATCAGTTAGAGCAATGTGTGTCATGTCTGCATCAGTTAGAGCAATGTGTGTCATGTCTGCATCAGTTAGAGCAATGTGTGTCATGTCTGCATCAGTTAGAGCAATGTGTGTCATGTCTGCATCAGTTAGAGCAATGTGTGTCATGTCTGCATCAGTTAGAGCAATGTGTGTCATGTCTGCATCAGTTAGAGCAATGTGTGTCATGTCTGCATCAGTTAGAGCAATGTGTGTCATGTCTGCATCAGTTAGAGCAATGTGTGTCATGTCTGCATCAGTTAGAGCAATGTGTGTCATGTCTGCATCAGTTAGAGCAATGTGTGTCATGTCTGCATCAGTTAGAGCAATGTGTGTCATGTCTGCATCAGTTAGAGCAATGTGTGTCATGTCTGCATCAGTTAGAGCAATGTGTGTCATGTCTGCATCAGTTAGAGCAATGTGTGTCATGTCTGCATCAGTTAGAGCAATGTGTGTCATGTCTGCATCAGTTAGAGCAATGTGTGTCATGTCTGCATCAGTTAGAGCAATGTGTGTCATGTCTGCATCAGTTAGAGCAATGTGTCATGTCTGCATCAGTTAGAGCAATGTGTGTCATGTCTGCATCAGTTAGAGCAATGTGTGTCATGTCTGCATCAGTTAGAGCAATGTGTGTCATGTCTGCATCAGTCATGTCTGCATCAGTTAGAGCAATGTGTGTCATGTCTGCATCAGTTAGAGCAATGTGTATCATGTCTGCATCAGTTAGAGCAATGTGTGTCATGTCTGCATCAGTTAGAGCAATGTGTGTCATGTCTGCATCAGTTAGAGCAATGTGTATCATGTCTGCATCAGTTAGAGCAATGTGTATCATGTCTGCATCAGTTAGAGCAATGTGTATCATGTCTGCATCAGTTAGAGCAATGTGTATCATGTCTGCATCAGTTAGAGCAATGTGTATCATGTCTGCATCAGTTAGAGCAATGTGTCATGTCTGCATCAGTTAGAGCAATGTGTCATGTCTGCATCAGTTAGAGCAATGTGTATTATGTCTGCAAGTTAGAGAATTCATGCTGCAAGTTAGAGGCTTTTATGCTTTAGAAATGTGTTAGTCTCAAGTTAAGCAAGCTTGCCTCCTTTAAGCATTTCCTTCTGTATCCTTCTGCTTGCAGTCTCATCCTGAGGATTGCAATCGTGAGCAGCTTGCATTCTGATTAGTTCTGGCGTTTCGCATCTGAGCATGCGTGCAGTGCCAGGAGAGAAGAGATCTGACAAGCGACGGGCTCCCAAATGACAAGTGCTGATCTGCAAGGAGGCAAATGACTCACTGGCTCAGAGAGGCAAGGCAGACTGACAGAGAGCAAGGGCAGGCTGCACAGAAGCAGACAGCGCACAGAGAGCATTGGCTTGGCTGGGCCAATCGCAGAGCTTGGGAGGGCCCTATTAATTAAGGCGCACATTGAGGTGGTTTTGCACAGTAAACAGGACGCGCAGGTTATCCAAGGAATTCGGCAGTTTACTGACAGTTCAAATCGCTAAACTCGGCTTTTAAAAGCGGCAAGGACGATGGAGAATCAGCAGAAGCAGCAGCCGGAGCAGAAGCAGTCTCGTGAGGAGGCCTGCGGCGATGCGGCCCCGGTGCCGCCGAGTCAGTTTCTGCAGCGCAGGAGAGCCGGACGCGCCGCGGTCGCGGCTGCCTTCGGCGAGCGACCGCAGCCGCGCCCGAGAAGGCGCGGCAGCCGCTGCCAGCCGGGATGATGTCGGTGATGGGGCGGCCGGTGCAGCTGGCCAGGCGGATGTCCACAGTGGAGATGGTGGTGCACAATGAGGAGGGCGAGACAGAAGAGGTCGAGATCGACGTGGCGGACGTGGAGACAGAGGGTGAGCTGAGCTTCCAAGCATTGCCCCCATGGTGTTTAAAGTCTCTTGATGGATGCCTCTACGCCAAGCATTGCCCCCATGGTGTTTAAAGTCTCTTGATGGATGCCTCTACGCCAAGCATTGCTCCCATGGTGTTTAAAGTCTCTTGATGGATGCCTCTACGCCAAGCATTGCCCCCATGGTGTTTAAAGTCTCTTGATGGATGCCTCTACGCCAAGCATTGCCCCCATGGTGTTTAAAGTCTCTTGATGGATGCCTCTACGCCAAGCATTGCCCCCATGGTGTTTAAAGTCTCTTGATGGATGCCTCTACGCCAAGTGGCACCACGGCGAATGAATATTTATTAGCATTCCCTATCATAGCTGTAGTTCTGTAGACATTCAAGCTGCATTCGTGCTTGTCTCCTCTTTTTAAAAAGATGGGCCTATTAACTAAATCTGATGCAAAAAGAATGCAGTGTGTAAGAAAATGGCTGGCTGTGTAACAATATCTGCTTTTACTCAGAGCGCCTAAAAGCTTCTTTGAGCCTTATCAAATACAAGTGACCTCGTCGTGCTTCACGCAATTTGCCATTTTTCCTACCTGATCATCTATAGGGATCAATTTTCACAGCAAAGGCGGGGATCAGGTGACAGGGCGCGAATTTGGGAAAGGAAGACGAATACCTGATCATGGCACTAATGAAGTAATGATTGCTCCTGAGATCAAAAGGCTTTACTATTAAAGACTCTGAAACTTGTATGAGAATAATTGTATATCCAAAAATTGATTGAGGCGTGTCTAAGTTTCTGATTGGATGACGGGTGTCTAAGTTTCTGATTAAATGAGGGGTGCTAAGGTTTTGATTGGAATGACGGGCGTCTAAGTTTCTGATTAAATGAGGGGTGCTAAGGTTAAAGGTTTTGATTGGATGAGGGGTGTCTAAAGCTCTGATAGGATGAGGGTGTCTAAGGCTCTAATTGGATGAGGGGTGTGTCTAAGGTTCTGATTGGATGAGGGGTGTGTCTAAGGTTCTGATTGGATGAGGGGTGTGTCTAAGGTTCTGATTGGATGAGGGGTGTGTCTAAGGTTCTGATTGGATGACGGGTGTCTAAGTTTCTGATTAAATGAGGGGTGCTAAGGTTAAAGGTTTTGATTGGATGAGGGGTGTCTAAAGCTCTGATAGGATGAGGGTGTCTAAGGCTCTAATTGGATGAGGGGTGTGTCTAAGGTTCTGATTGGATGAGGGGTGTGTCTAAGGTTCTGATTGGATGAGGGGTGTGTCTAAGGTTCTGATTGGATGAGGGGTGTGTCTAAGGTTCTGATTGGATGAGGGGTGTGTCTAAGGTTCTGATTGGATGAGGGGTGTCTAAGGCTCTGATTGGATGAGGGGTGTGTCTAAGGTTCTGATTGGATGAGGGGTGTGTCTAAGGTTCTGATTGGATGAGGGGTGTGTCTAAGGTTCTGATTGGATGAGGGGTGTCTAAGGTTCTGATTGGATGAGGGGTGTCTAAGGTTCTGATTGGAACATTCTCCCCCCAAGCTCTTCTCTCTAATTGTTCCGGGTTTTGTGAAATTGTTCCTTAGAGTTAAGCTTAGAGGTCATAAGCATATACTACAGATTCCCTTAAGTAACCATAGAGGTTTCCACCCACTTTCTTGTCTCACCAAGACCGTTAATCTGTTTAGATAGCGAACTTTGCTGTCCATAGCATTCTATCCCCGAGCTAAAGTTCCGGTATTGTCTTTGGTATTTGTGCTATTTGTACGTGTATTACTTGGATGAAGCTGAAGTATCAACACTGATGGATGCTTTGGGTAAGCCCCTGTGGAGCAGGTGATCAGGGAGGGGCCAGCGGAATGGGCCTACCTGCCTCCCGCCACGCTGATTGCGGGTCGACTTATTCGCTACAGTAAACACGAGCAGCTACTAACTGATTTTCTCCCAATTCTCCCGAAAACTCCCAGCGGGTTCCCAGCGCAGCGGCTCCAGTATCTCTGACCGCATCAGCCGCAGGCGCAACTCCGAGCTGGCAGCCGACATCATCCGATTGTCGGCCGCGCACAGGCGCCGCGAATTCGTCCAGCTGCTCAACGAGCACCGCGCCATTGTGCATCAGCTGCAAACCACCGGTGTCGCTTCTGACAGTCGGCGCTCGAACCAGCGACCTCCGTCGCTGGCCGGCGTTATTCAAGAGGGAAGCGTGGAAGAAAAGGACAAAGAGAACTGTTGAACCGCTGAATTCCCGGGAGAAGTCATACTTGCCTCAGCTGATGATTAACTTGGATTTTATCGAGTGTCATATGACAATTCTTATACTGTTAGTAACACTGTTACAACAGAAAAAATTCCTATTTAGAAACATTCTGCGCATGAAAGCGCAAAGTTTTGAATATTTTGTCCGTCATTCTTTTTTGAAAATACATGTATATTGTACCAATATTTCGTTGATCCATTGCAAAGATAACACCTTTTATTGATGCTTTGTGTTGAGCAAACAGCCACCTCTAGCAGAAACTGACCTCAGATGACTGTGGTTGAGACTGACCTCAGATGGCTGATTGAGACTGACCTCAGATGACTGTGGTTGAGACTGACCTCAGATGGCTGATTGAGACTGACCTCAGATGACTGTGGTTGAGACTGACCTAAGATGACTGATTGAGACTGACCTCAGATGACTGTGGTTGAGACCGACCTCAGATGGCTGATTGAGACTGACCTAAGATGACTGTGGTTGAGACTGACCTCAGATGGCTGATTGAGACCGACCTAAGATGACTGATTGAGACTGACCTCAGATGACTGTGGTTGAGACTGACCTCAGATGGCTGATTGAGACTGACCTCAGATGGCTGATTGAGACTGACCTCAGATGGCTGATTGAGACTGACCTCAGATGGCTGATTGAGACTGACCTCAGATGGCTGATTGAGACTGACCTCAGATGGCTGATTGAGACTGACCTAAGATGACTGGTTGCGACTGACCTAAGATGACTGTGGTTGAGACTGACCTTAGATGACTGATTGAGACTGACCTAAGATGACTGATTGAGACTGACCTCAGATGATTGTGGTTGAGACTGACCTCAGATGACTGTGGTTGAGACTGACTTCAGATGGCTGATTGAGACTGACCTCAGATGATTGTGGTTGAGACTGACTTCAGATGGCTGATTGAGACTAACCTCAGATGACTGATTGAGACTGACCTCAGATGGCTGATTGAGACTGACCTCAGATGGCTGATTGAGACTGACCTCAGATGATTGTGGTGGAGACTGACCTCAGATGACTGTGGTGGAGACTGACCTCAGATGATTGTGGTTGAGACTGACTTCAGATGGCTGATTGAGACTGACCTAAGATGACTGATTGAGACTGACCTCAGATGGCTGATTGAGACTGACCTCAGATGGCTGATTGAGACTGACCTCAGATGATTGTGGTGGAGACTGACCTCAGATGACTGTGGTGGAGACTGACCTCAGATGATTGTGGTGGAGACAGACCTCAGATGACTGTGGTGGAGACTGACCTCAGATGACTGTGGTGGAGACTGACCTCAGATGACTGATTGAGACAGACCTCAGATGAATGTGGTGGAGACAGACCTCAGATGACTGTGGTGGAGACAGACCTCAGATGGCTGATTGAGACTGACCTCAGATGACTGATTGAGACTGACCTCAGATGGCTGATTGAGACTGACCTCAGATGATTGTGGTGGAGACTGACCTCAGATGACTGTGGTGGAGACTGACCTCAGATGACTGTGGTGGAGACAGACCTCAGATAACTGTGGTGGAGACAGACATTGGTATTTTAACTTCATTACAATCGGAATCTTACAGCTTTAGTCTTTAAATTGTGCACTGCTTTTTATATAAAATTAGCCGCCAAAGCAACAGCAAACTGAGGAACTTGATGCGTAATCAACTAATCAACCTGTATTTGTGTTACTTCCATCGCAGAAGTGCACCAAGAGATGCCACTGACTCAATGACCAGTAGTCCTGAGTGCCCGCCCGGCCAATTAGTCGAAGCGCTGGCAGTGAAAAATGGACAGAGCGAGCGGCATTCATCTACGCAGCAAGCAAGTAAGATATCGGGCATGCTGAGCAAGCAGTCTATCATCATGCCGCGCTAAGAGCCGCGACAGGCCGCTCACCACCTCTTGGGACGCCTGTCCGCGATGTCTCAATGTGTCAGTCGCTAATTTCATGCGACGGACGCACGAGGCTGGCTGAAAAAACAGACGGGACAAGGGAAGAGTGCGAGAAGATGCTGAGAACTCAGCTGCGAGACTCAAATAGGAAGGCGGGGCCATCCAGCAAAACTGAATCATTAGCCTCGCAACTAGCAGACGAGAAAATTGCCACTGCCTAGCGCTGAAATCAAAGACAAAAAATCCTCAAGGCGACTGTCTAATACTCGCATACTCGCAGTCGATCCTGCCCTTGACTTTCTGTTTAATTGAAAACAAGTCAGAACTGAAGTCGGGACGATATTAATATTTATAAAGAACATCGCGGAACACCCGAGAGCGTTTAACTTTTTTATTAACTGCAAAAGTTAAAACAAATAACCTGCTGAACAGACTAGCGGGGAAATACAGATCTTCAAATTTTATGATATAAACTGTAGCTTTTTAGCTTTTATAAAAAATGCTTAAAATCGCGACAAGCAGAAACCAGAGCAGCCAAGTAGCAAATTAGCAAAGTGCACTTATGATCCGGCCTTGGTTTGACAAGGTTTGAAAAGCACATGAGACATTTATGAACCCTTTAGAGAATAAAGGTTCTAAATATTTAGGTTCTAAGGCACTTAGCCGTTGGAATTGGGATTCTTAGCCTGGGATTCTTAGCCTTTGGGACTGGGATTCTTAGACTTTGGGATTCCTAGCCTTTGGGATTCCTAGTCTTTTGGATTCTTAGCCTTTGGGATTCTTAGCCTTTGGGATTCCTAGCCTCCGGGATTCTTAGCCTTTGGGATTCTTAGCCTTTGGGATTCCTAGCCTCCGGGATTCTTAGCCTTTGGGATTCTTAGCCTTTGGGATTCCTAGCCTCCGGGATTCTTAGCCTTTGGGATTCTTAGCCTTTGGGATTCTTAGCCTATGGGGTTCGTAGCCTTTGGGATTCTTAGCCTTTGGGATTCTTAGCCTATGGGGTTCGTAGCCTTTGGGATTCTTAGTCTGGGATTCTTAGCCTATGGGGTTCGTAGCCTTTGGGATTCTTAGTCTGGGATTCTTAGCCTTTGGGACTGGGATTCCTAGACTTTGGGATTCCTAGCCTTTGGGATTGGGATTCCTAGACTTTGGGATTCCTAGCCTTTGGGATTCTTAGCCTTTGGGATTCTTAGCCTCTGGGATTCTTAGCCTTTGGGATTCTTAGCCTCTGGGATTCTTAGTCTTTGGGATTCTTAGCCTCTGGGATTCTTAGCCTTTGGGATTCTTAGCCTCTGGGATTCTTAGCCTTTGGGATTCTTAGCCTCTGGGATTCTTAGCCTCTGGGATTCTTAGCCTTTGGGATTCTTAGCCTTTGGGATTCCTAGCCTTTGGGATTCCTAGCCTTTGGGATTCCTAGCCTTTGGGATTCTTAGCCTTTGGGATTCGTAGCTTTTGGGATTCTTAGTCTGGGATTCTTAGCCTTTGGGACTGGGATTCTTAGACTTTGGGATTCCTAGACTTTGGGATTCTTAGCCTTTGGGATTCTTAGCCTTTGGGATTCTTAGCCTTTGGGATTCTTAGCCTCTGGGATTCTTAGCCTTTGGGATTCTTAGCCTCTGGGATTCTTAGCCTTTGGGATTCTTAGCCTCTGGGATTCTTAGCCTTTGGGATTCTTAGCCTCTGGGATTCTTAGCCTTTGGGATTCTTAGCCTCTGGGATTCTTAGCCTCTGGGATTCTTAGCCTTTGGGATTCTTAGCCTCTGGGATTCTTAGCCTTTGGGATTCGTAGCCTTTGGGATTCTTAGCCTCTGGGATTCTTAGCCACTGGGATTCTTAGCCTTTGGGATTCTTAGCCTTTGGGATTCCTAGCCTTTGGAATTCTTAGCCTTTGGGATTCTTAGCCTTTGGGATTCTTAGCCTTTGGGATTCTTAGCCTCTGGGATTCTTAGTCTTTGGGATTCTTAGCCTTTGGGATAGGAATTCTTAGTCTTCGGGATTAGAATTCTTAGCCTTTGGGATAGGAATTCTTAGTCTTCGGGATTAGAATTCTTAGCGTTTGGGATTCTTAGCCTCTGGGATTCTTAGCCTCTGGGATTCCTAGCCTTTGGGATTCTTAGCCTTTGGGATTATTAGCCTCTGGGATTCTTAGCCTTTGGGATTCGTAGCCTTTGGGATTCTTAGCCTCTGGGATTCTTAGCCACTGGGATTCTTAGCCTTTGGGATTCTTAGCCTTTGGGATTCCTAGCCTTTGGAATTCTTAGCCTTTGGGATTCTTAGCCTTTGGGATTCTTAGCCTTTGGGATTCTTAGCCTCTGGGATTCTTAGCCTTTGGGATTCTTAGCCTCTGGGATTCTTAGCCTCTGGGATTCTTAGCCTTTGGGATTCTTAGCCTTTGGGATTCCTAGCCTTTGGGATTCCTAGCCTTTGGGATTCCTAGCCTTTGGGATTCTTAGCCTTTGGGATTCGTAGCTTTTGGGATTCTTAGTCTGGGATTCTTAGCCTTTGGGACTGGGATTCTTAGACTTTGGGATTCCTAGACTTTGGGATTCTTAGCCTTTGGGATTCTTAGCCTCTGGGATTCTTAGCCTTTGGGATTCTTAGCCTTTGGGATTCTTAGCCTTTGGGATTCTTAGCCTCTGGGATTCTTAGCCTTTGGGATTCTTAGCCTTTGGGATTATTAGCCTCTGGGATTCTTAGCCTTTGGGATTCGTAGCCTTTGGGATTCTTAGCCTCTGGGATTCTTAGCCACTGGGATTCTTAGCCTTTGGGATTCTTAGCCTTTGGGATTCCTAGCCTTTGGAATTCTTAGCCTTTGGGATTCTTAGCCTTTGGGATTCTTAGCCTTTGGGATTCTTAGCCTCTGGGATTGCGATTCTTAGCTGGATTCTGCGCTTTAGTGCGCCTTGAAAATCGAGATTCTAAAAAACACTGTAGAGTTGGACAGCTCAGCAGCCGAAGCACCCGGCCTGCGAATTCAAACCAAGAGACAACCAAAAACTGCCGGTAAAAGCGAGTTTAAAGAAAATGCAGCTTCTAATGCGATAAAAACAAGCATAATAAAATCAGCGGAGGAGAAAAACAACAGGCAGACACTTAAAACACTCTATTGACAAGCTTGGGAGTAAGGACTAATGAGGCAAAGCACAAACAATATCAATATTACAAGCGGAGCACAACCTTAATAAGATACGAGAAAATGCGCAACTGCAGCACCGCCATACCGGCTTCCGTCTGTAATACGGAGGAACAAGTATTCAAACAAAAAATAAACAAAACAAGCTTGAGTACAACTAACGAACTAACGAAGTAGGATGTCCTGATGCTGCTACTATCAGTAGGATTTCCTTACTATGCTACTATCAGTAGGATTTCCTTATTATGCTACTATCAGTAGGATGTCCTGATGATGCTACTATCAGTAGGCTACTGAGGACGCTGCACAGCCAGACAGGGGGCCAGGCTGGCCAGGTGCGGCGGCAATACAAAGAGGCTCCAATTGCCAAAGTCGCGCAGCTGCACGGAGCAGCCGAGGTCGATCAGCAGCAGCTGCAGCGGCGCAGCGGCAGTCCAGTCGGTGATCAGGCGGACCCTGTAGGCCTCCAAAGCGAATCCGTTGCTGCGAAGACCCAACAGGCAGGTCCGGCCGGCCGGCTGTGGCCGGCTCAGCTGGACGCCAATGTTCAGCTGCAGCAGCTGCCTGGCCGCCTTGCGCAAGCTGGCAAACTGCCGGCCAAACTCGTCCGCCCTCGGATGGATGAATTCGTCCGAGCCAGCCGGACAGACGAAACCGGACGACGTCGATGGATAGACTGGCGGCGGACGAGATTGAGCGGCCGAGCTGTTGGCCAGACGCAGCAGCTGCTGGCTGGTGTACACAGTGCGAGCCGGCCGGCTGATGGCCTGCAGAGCGGCCGGGTGGACGGCCACCCGGTGCAGCGGGCCGCTGCATGGCCGGCAGCTGCGGCGGAACCGGACAACCGGCGACACGGCCAGGCGGTACCGAGCCAGCGGCAGCCGGAACTCGCGGCCGGGTCGGCAGGCGAGAAGACAGGCCAGGCTGGCGGCCGCAGCCGTGGCGGCCGGGGCAGCGATTTCCGGCCGGACTCGGCGACAATCGCCAGCCGGAAGCAGGCGGACAATGCCGACATCCACAAGGAGGAGGCGCACCTGTCCGACTGGCTGGTCCGGCCTGCACGGCAGCACCTGGCCGCGGCGCCACGTCGCGGAACCAGCTGGATAGCGGACCACGCACAAGTCGCCGGGGCGCAGGGGGCAGAGCTCATCCACTGCTGCAGCCGGCAGGGCGAGATCGCTGGCTCGCACAAACTGAACAGAGCTCCCCGACTTCGAATTTGGGTCACTGAGGCTAACAGAAGCGGGCTGGTTAACTTCTTCATCTCCGGCAAGTTCGCTTTCAGCTTCACTTTTAGTCTCGAATTCAAACTTGGATTTGGCACTCGCGTTGAAGATTCTCCGCTGGCAGAGGCGCCAGTTCTTGGATATGTTCAGCTTCTTCAGCTTCGACTTGATGATCTGTCTCAGATTTCTTTCGAAAGAGTCAAAAGACACTTCATCTGGACTATCATTGTCTCCATCAGTCCAGCCTTCATCGGCCGAGCCGATTTCACAATTAGTCTCAGCTTCATCTTTAACTGAAGCTTCTTTACCATTGGTCTCGGCTGGGTCATCCTTCTTCATCAGAGCCTCCTGATCATCTCCAGCTTCCTCCGAACCCCGATCACTCTCTTCAGCAACAAGCTCTTCATCTTCTCCAGCAGTTTCTCTCGAGCTCTGAGCATTCTCGTTGGCATCTGACTCCTCATAGTCTACAGCTTCCTCAGAAACCTGAGCACTCTCTTCAGCAACAAGCTCTTCATCTTCTCCAGCAGTTTCTCTCGAGCTCTGAGCATTCTCGTTGGCATCTGACTCCTCATAGTCTACAGCTTCCTCAGAAACCTGAGCACTCTCTTCAGCAACAAGCTCTTCATCTTCTCCAGCAGTTTCTCTCGAGCTCTGAGCATTCTCGTTGGCATCTGACTCCTCATAGTCTACAGCTCCTTCAGAAAACTGAGCACTCTCTTCAGCAACAAGCTCTTCATCTTCTCCAGCAGTTTCTCTCGAGCTCTGAGCATTCTCGTTGGCATCTGACTCCTCATAGTCTACAGCTTCCTCAGAAACCTGAGCACTCTCTTCAGCAAGAAGCTCTTCATCTTCTCCAGCAGTTTCTCTCGAGCTCTGAGCATTCTCGTTGGCATCTGACTCCTCATAGTCTACAGCTTCCTCAGAAACCTGAGCACTCTCTTCAGCAACAAGCTCTTCATCTTCTCCAGCAGTTTCTCTCGAGCTCTGAGCATTCTCGTTGGCATCTGACTCCTCATAGTCTACAGCTTCCTCAGAAACCTGAGCACTCTCTTCAGCACAAGCCTCCTCATCAACTATAGCTTCCCCCAAACTTTGAGCATTCTCTTCGGAACCAACTTCCTCAGCACCCAAACATTCATCGCTGAAATCTTTCGCCTGTCTTTCAACATTTTCTTCAGCACTGGCAGCTTCATCGTCTTCAGCCGCATTATTTCCAGATTCTTCTGCATCGGTCCCGGCTTTCTCTTCTCCTTCAGAGACGTTAATGGAAGCATGGCCATTCCTGTGCTTGTCAACTAATTCAGTCGTCTGCGTTTCAGCCCCGACTCGAGCTGGCTCACATTCTTCGTCGCTTTCTGCTCCGCACTCGTCAATTAAATCTCCTGTCGCCTCATCATCTATGTCTTCATCCGCATCTAATCGATCCGCCTCAGCTTCCTGCTCCGCATCGAACTGTTCCGCTTCCGCCTCATCCAAGGCGTCCAGCATTGCGTCTGCTTCTGCATCTTCCTCGCGCTCCAGTTCATCAAAGTCGGCCTCCTCTTGAGCTTCAACTTCGTCTACTCTGGCTTCGTCTTCAGCTTCCGCTAGCATCGCGGACTCCTCTTCGGCCAAGTCGGCCAGGGCTTCCGTTTCAGCCTCGGCCAGCGCCAGCCGGGCCTCAAATTCGGCAGTCCGGGAGGCTTCGTCCTCGTCGACGGCCGCGGCCAGAGCCCAGCCAAGACGGTCGGCCGCTTCCGCCCGAGACGCCGGCAGCAGGCTGAGAAACAGGCGCGACACGCTGCCATCCGGCTGTCCGGTCCACTCCACGGCTTGCACCGCGGCGGCGAAACAATTTGGACCCTCCGGATACAGTCGGGCGTCGGGATCGGAGTCTGGCAGGTCGCCAGCCGGTACAGCGGTTGGCAGGTAGTCGGCAAACAGGCTAGAAACATCGCCGAAATCCGGCTCCTCTGCACTGTTCAGCCCGGCCTTGCTGCTGTTGGAGCAGCGCGGACCGGTGAGGGAGAGCAGCGGCAAGACCGGCTGAACACCGTCCGGCAGCAGAAAGAGCTCAACCAGCGGCGGCGCCGAATTACTCAAGCTAGACTCCTGGTCGAGGGTCGACAGCGCGAATGCCGGTCCGAGGCTGTTCAGCGGGGCAGCTGAACAGCGCTGGACAGCGCCGGCCAGGCAGCACTTGTAGGCCAGCGGAGGCGCCAGTTTGACCAGTTTAGCTGGCGCCGGCCGCATCAGAGACAGCGGAGCGGCCACGGTGAGGCCCAGATCGACTAGGCGGACCAGCCAATGGCGCTTGCTGATGAGACGCTGGCGCACAAGTCCGCGCGCCCAGGCGCCATCATGCCAGGCCAGACAGGGCGAACCGTTGGCGTAATGGTCCCGGCCAATCGCTGGACAGTTGGTGCCGCAATCCGGAGCCGGAATTTTGGCCAAACACTCGGCCAGTTCAACGGCAGCACTGGCGTCTGCATCCAGCTGGACAGTCAGAC
Source organism: Macrostomum lignano (assembly GCA_002269645.1). Classification (NCBI taxonomy): domain Eukaryota; kingdom Metazoa; phylum Platyhelminthes; family Macrostomidae; genus Macrostomum; species Macrostomum lignano. The sequence continues at coordinate 106,439 of NIVC01003656.1, forward strand.
GGGGCAGGCGGTCGGCGCGCAGCAGGCGACAGGCGGCCCGGCCGGAAACCCGATTTACTAGCGGAATCTGCCTGGCGTAGCCGCTCATTGAATCGGCGACGGAGGCGGCTGCGGCGACGGCGGCGGCAGAGGCGTCCGCGGAAGCGGCAACGGCGTTCGGCGGACGCCGCGGGCTGACCGCTGACAGGCGAACGCGCCACGGCGGCGGCTCAGCGGCGGAGGACGATGACAGCACGCGATGCACCAGCAAGTTCTGTCCGACTAGAGACGCCGGGTCGGGCTCGTCAACAGCCAGGCAAGGCACGGAGCTGGCGGGGGCGGTGTAGAACTCCGGACAGACTGAGCGGAGCGGCGGCGGGAAAATTTCCCCAAAAGGCGGGCGACTCCGAATGGTCCTACCGGAGTCCACGTGCGTCAGGGTGACCACGTCTGAGTCGCTTGAGGCCTGGAGTTTCACTAAGCAGCGCAGGTAGCCTTGAGACACTGGGTTTTGGCTGAGCGCCAGATGATGCCGGCAGACGCAAAGCTGGCCGGGAGCGAGGCGCCGCCTGAAGGCCTGCAGACTCGGCTCCAGGGCCGGCGGCACAGGGCCAGCGTAGGCAGCGGCCATCAGCTGTCCGAGCTTGGCCGAGTTGGTCAGGCCGTGCGGCAGCCGCAGACAGTAGCAGTTGTCAGATGACATGTACAGCCTGCAGGTGACGCCGTCGACATCAGGCCAGGGCACCGGGTCAGCATTCGACAGTCCAACGCGCTCGATGAGATCGACAGTGACAGGCCAGCACTGCAGCAGGCTGAGCAGGTCGCAGCCGGTGTCCGCAATGCTGACGCCCTGCACGCTGTGCCGCGAAGATTCCAAACTGGCGTCGCCGCTAACCCGGAAGCCGGTCAGCTTCAGCCGGACTCGCCGACTACCCAGCAGGGCGGCGGCCAGGTCGGGCGGGCAGGCCGGGATGGCCAGGCGGTAGGCGAGCCGCGGCACGCCGGCCAGCCAGTCGGGCAGGGGCAGCCAAGCGTCGGGATCGCGCCGCTTCAAGCCAGAGTCGACGCAGGAGGCGCCGCCGCCGCTGCAGCGAAAGAACCTGGCAACCACTGCGTCTGCATCAGCGTCGCGCCAGACTCCGCAGGCCAGGATGCCTGGCGGAGGCTGAGGCAAAGACTGTCGGTCAGTCGACGCCGATTTGTCGACCAAGTCGCGCAGAATGTCGCCAACAAGATTGCGAGTGTCGGCGTCGGAGAGCAGCGCGACAAAACAGCTTCCGTTGGAGTCGATGTGAACAAGTTCGGCATCGGCGTCGATAGCGGCAGCGACGGCGGCTGCAGCCACCGTAGCTGGCAGGGTCGGGTGCGGCAGCGCTGACTGACAGGCTGATGACAGCTGGGCGGCTCGCTTCTTGCCGCGACCACGCGTAGCCGACGAAATGGCGCCAGCGGTGGATGTCTGCAATCGTTAAATAAGGGGAAAAATATTTTCAGAATCAAATATAAAAAATTTGTGGCTCTTCAAATGCATTGCATTGCATACTTCAATTATTAATAAAACTCTTTATTATCGGCTGTGAGAATGAATCAACAAAAATGCAAGGTGTTTTTGCACCCCATACTACAGCCCAGACATTGCGTCTTGCAATATTTCTTTTATTTTTTACCCTGAACAAAAACTTTCTGGCCAACTAAAACTTGATAGCCTGATACTATGATTCTACTTTTCAAGAAAAAGAGAAAAAATCTTATTTAAGAGCTAAAAGACCAAAAAACAAATCAAAAGAAAGAGCTTTTTAAACAAATAGTTAATTGAAATCAAAGACTAAAAAAATTGTACACACCCTTTAGATATGCTTGTATAAATTCAATGTTATTCATTGTTATTCAATGCCAAGGAGATTACGTCACTGACTGATGGTTTGTTTTGTTGCTACAGTTGATATTGTTAAATTTAGCAAGAAGTCTAAATAAATTTGGGACACCAGAAGTATGCAGGAATTTTCCATGAAAAAGGCTACTTTCCTGATTATCAGGCTATTTTTTAATATCAATATAAAGTATTCAATGCTTTTAAGTCAAGCATTTTTGTTGAAATTAATACTGATGCATCATGTCAAGGCTCATTCCATATAAGATGGACATATTTGGAAAATAGAAAAAAGTCAATATTTTTGCTTGCCATTGCCTTATTAGCCTATTTTTTTACCAAATGTTTATATTGTGCAATATATACAATCTAAGAATAAAGGAATGGTAAAATGTTGGATTAGTATGTTATCAATTGGCAAAAAGTCATTTTTGTAAAAATTTGGACATTTTTCGAAGCAAAAGACATCATTAAGATTTTGTACCTTTTAAAAACAAATAGAAAGCTTTTGAAGGTTGAAACAAACTATAGATAAAAGTATAGTACTTGGATTATCAGATAAAAGCATTGGTGACCAAATAATCTATTATATTTTTAATGTTTTAGTACCTCAAAGTTACTGAATTGACAGAAAAAAATATGTTACGACCATAATGTTACGACCATAAGGCTGCCTTTTCTTTTGTATCTTTGTTGCCTTTTGAGTTTATATATTCTAATAAAAGAGTATGATTTCTAAAGATGTTCTTAGTCAAATTTTAAAAATGTATTGCAAAATATCAAAAATGAAAAATGTTATAAGACTTTTACCTTTTAGTTTCTATATGTCAAAAATCCTGTCGTTACGACCATAAGTGTTATTTAAGGTTTAATAGCATCTATACTAATGATGATATCTATATGAAACTCTATAAATATATTCTAGACAAAATAATCTTTCATTTAAAATATTGGTTTAGTATATTCTATTATTAGATTTCATTTTATAAGTAAAAATAACCTGTCATGTTATGACCATGCTTATATGGAATGAGCCTCAAACATAAAAGAAGCACTGTATAAAGCATAAAAGAAGCATCATGCCAATTTTTTTATGTTTAACATAAAAGATTTATTTGGGATTGTTATAATATTAAGTCTCAAGGGTACTACAATGCTATGACTATTGTTAAGGCTTACTGAGATGTTAAGCCTTAACTAAGGCTTACAAGAGAGAATTGAAAGATATCAAGGCTGATGGACAATGGAATTTGCTAAAATTATAAAGCTTATAGCAGGAATTGCTAAGATTTAAGGTTCATAGAGGATAGCTAAGATTTTAAGACTTATAAAGAGAATTGTTAAGATGTCAAAAGTTAAAAGGGGGTTTTAAGATGTCAAGACTTATGGGCCAAGATAGAATTTTTGTAAAAAAATGTAATTGCATTCCATATACACTGACAAAAACTTGTGCATTTATGCGTATATTACTAGCAAACTTGTGCAACTCCAAAAGGTTTATGTGTGCAGAGCTTTAATTTGTTTAAAAAACTTGCATGAATTCATTTGAAAATGTTGAATATTGCACTTTTTAAAGTAAAACAAAGTTATCTCATTTAAAAGCAAAGCTACTGAGCATTATATTAAATTAGAAGAATTATAAAATTTATTTTTAGGTATGAGGGTTACTTAGAAAGTCTGCAATTAAACGTGCATTATATCTTTTTTGATTCTACTTTGTCTCAAAACTTTATACCATAGATAAATATCACATTCTGAATGTTTTAAAGCAAGAGTGGTCTTGTTTAAGCCAGGCATTTCCTTCTTGCAGTGATTTTAGTTACACACTAATTTTTTCACTATGCTGAATAACAAAGAAGTAAAAAGCAGAGCATTATTTGGTTTTTTGTGAAAGCAAGGGAGGCGACAAGTGGAAATTCTTTGCAAGGTACAAGCAATGTATGGTGAATGTGCACTATCAAAAACCATGGTTAACAAGTAGGTCCAGCGCTTTGAAGACAGCTGGGAGACAGTTGATGTCTTGCCCTTTTAGACTTAATTATGCAAAGTTGATGGTCTATAACTTCTTGAGTAGGCTTCTATCAAGCTGCAAAGCTGTCATAAGTTACAATGTGGCTTGTAAGCTATCAAGACACTTTCACCAAGACAAGCGACTTCAGTTTGCTATGCCTACATTTCATAACTATGATCACACAGCTGGCTGCCAATTGAAGTCTGGTATCCACACCACCAAAGGTACTGGATAAACTGATGGCAAGGCTATTGAACAATTCTAATCAAAGTTATGCTTAATAACAAAGCAAACTAAAATGATAAAGAGGAATTGCCAGAACTTCCTAAACTTTGTCTGTAGTAACTGTAACCTTGCTCTTGTGTTCAAAATTAGTAAGCAAATCACAACTTTCCTGCAATCTGCATTTCTATGTTATGTTGGTAATTTAGTATTTTATGAAAATAATTTTAGTTCATTTTAGGATTCTGGCTGATAGAAAGTCAACAGCTCCAAGCAGACTTTGCATTACCAAGAAGGCATGTCTGGCAATGTAGCCAAAATAGGTATTTTAATTTTTTCTTGTGCTTCCTATTCTTCATTTCACTGCTTCTCTTTTTAGGAAATAGCAATTCCTTTTGCAGTTTTTTGGTTAGTCTTTTATTGTCAATTATGTGCATTTAAGTGACTGAAAAAAACCTTTGCATTTTCTATATAGATGCCAAGTGCATTCTCAAAATATACAAAGCAAACCAAGTTACATCCTAGCAACAAAGGAGGTGACAATAAATTTTTTGCATATGCAAGCTTGCAATTGTGAGTTTTTCTTGCATTATCTGCTAACCTAGAGGGGATAAAACATGGCAGCTTATCTAAAAAGTATATTTAACAAAAGTTTGGCTAGCAGCAAGACACATATAAAAAAAAACAACCAGGACCATCTCAAAGCACCACTTGACTTTGAAAGTGTCAGGTACCCAAGCTCATCTACTTTTAACAAGCTGCCTTAGGATATGTATGTCACACAATTCAGGCCATTAAACTTTGTAATCTCCAACAGAGGCTTTAAGAGGAAGATCTTTGCTCCAAAGAAGTTTGACAAATGTCAAAGTGGTAAGAGTAGTGGCTTAATTTCGAGAGGTTTGACAATTTTGCAAGTTGCCTATACTTTGTAGAAAAAGCTTGGCAACATTACATTAAGGCAACTTTTAAGGTAGCATAGATGCTTGTTTTTATTAGAAATGCCTAGAATTGATTGGATTCTTGCCGATTTCCCTTGCATTAATTTTGATCATGACAAATTGAAAGCTAAAAGCATGAATTTGGATTAAAGCAATTATAACTAGCCAGAATTGCCACTCTTTACTTTTTAATTTATTTTATATAAGATATTCTATGAAAAATGTTACATATTAATAAAATGACTAAATGATAATTCTATCAAGCAGTTTTTTAATGTTTTTCCTTTGTTAGCTTGTTAACTCATTACAAAAAACATTAAAAAACATTATCTTAAATTTTGAATTGAAAAAGACAACTTTATTGTTTTAACTTATGACCAACTTTACTAGCAAGAAATATAAATTAATTGTAAAATAAATTGTCCAATAGGTTGAAATTTATAAGGACATGTACCCATGCAGCATTTTTAAGTGCCAGGGAACATTTAATCAAGGCCTGTGCTAATAACATTTTAAACAAATTATGTCATTTCTTTGTTGTGGCTTTTTAACTTGCTAATAACTTACTAAAAGTTACTTCTTTTTATAATAAAAATGCTATATTATATTATGGAACCTAATAAAACCACCTTAGTCCAGAAAGTAAAACTGAGTGAAAATTATACTTACTGTCATTTTTTACAAGAAATTTATTTAGAACTAGTGTTGAATATGTTGAGCTACAAAAATGCTCCTTTTTAGCTTTTGCTTTATTATATGATTACTTTTAAGCAAAATATTACAACATTGTGAACATTTGAATGCATTTTTACAATGGCTTTTGTACCTTAATAGCTTTGTTCTATTATGACTATTTTCATTGGTGATATGATTTTCTACTATATTACAATCTAATATTGTGCTAATGCTTATTGACTCCAGTTAAATACTCATAGAAGGTCATATAATTAAGTAAACAAGCAGCAGTGACCAAGTCCCTTTCTATATAGTATAAGACCAAGAATCAGATAGCCATACACCAAGATAGCCACAACATTAGAGGTTGGACAGGATTGAAATCTTTGGGTGGGATCGGGATCGGGAATAATTTTTTTCTCAGGATCAGGATTGGGATTCGGGAATCAGGATCAGGTCTTTTAGTGTATTGTCCATGTAAAGTTAAACAAAATTGAGAAATTATTGTCAAGATCAAGAAGTAAAACACAACGAAATTGATATGAAGTTTTGTAACCAACAAAGTAAATAATGTAACGAGTACAAGTTAAAGCAAAATACCTTCAAGTAATCACTAAATCTATAAATTATTAATTGAAAGACCTGTTCCCAAATCTTGAGTTTTTTAGAGTCAGGATTCTGGTCCCGCGGGAATTCAATTTTCCTCGGGATCCCGAGATTTCTGGATCGGGATCGGGATCCTGTCTGACCTCTACACAACATTGAATCTTTATTATCATATCTTTTCTTTTTTCACTATTAATATGCAACTTAATACCTATTGTTATACTAATTATTATTTTTAATCAATCATATTTATAAATATTAGTAATACCATACAATAATAGATCTAAGGTTTGAATCTAATAATTACCTATAATATAAAGACAGTTGTTATTTGTCCGGTGACTGGACAAATAGCAATATGGTTATTTGTCCAGTTACTAGATAATGGCTATGCTTTCTTATTTATCCAGTTAATACCAAACAAATAGGCATTTTGTTATTTGTCTAGTTAAATTAATAATGCTAAAATATCTTTTTTTACAAGGGTGAATACAAGGGTGAATATTCCTAGACTTCAAAGATTTCTTACTTGTATCTTGATTATTATTTTATACTGGTATATATCCTATATATACCAAATTATGCCAAATTGAATACACTGGCTCATTCCATATAAAATGAGGTCATAACATGACAGACTATTTTTACTTATAAAATGAAATATAATAATAGAATATACTAAACCAATATTTAAATGAAAGATAATTTTGCCAAGAATATTTTTATAGAGTTTCATGTAGATATCATCATTAGTATAGATGCTATTAAACCTTGAATGGCACTTATGGTCGTAACAACAGGATTTTTGACATATAGAAACTAAAAGGTAAAAGTCTTATAACATTTTTTATTTTTTATATTTTGCAATACATTTTTAAAAATTTGACTAACAACATCTTCAGTAATCATACTCTTTTTGTAGAATATATAAACTCAAAAGGCAACAAAGATACAAAAAAAGGCAGCCTTATGGTCGTAACATTATGGTCGTAACATATTTTTTTCTGTCAATTCAGTAACTTTGAGGTACCAATATATTAAAAATATAATAGATTATTTGGTCACCAATGCTTTTATCTGATGATGCAAGTACTATACTTTTATCTATAGTTTGTTTCAACCTTCCAAAGCTTTCTATTTGTTTTTAAAAGGTACACAAACTTAATGATGTCTTTTGCTTAGAAAAATGTCCAAATTTTTACAAAAATGACTTTTTGCCACTTGATAACATACTAATCCAACATTTTATCATTTATTTATTCTTAGATTGTAGATATTACACATAAAAAACATTTGGTAAAAAAATTGGCTGATAAGGCAATGGCAAGCAAAAATATTTACTTTTTTCTATTTTCCAAAAATGTTCATCTTATATGGAATGAGCCCACTGCATTTTTAACACTAGTAGTAAACAACAAAATATGAATCAGTATACAAGAAAATATCTTAAAAATATAGAATATTTGAAACAAATAGATATTTGTGTTAGCAATTTAACTGGACAAATAACAAATGCCTAATATAAAAACTTTATATATAATCTTTTTGAATTTGTATGCCAATTTATTCCCTAGGCCTAGGCCTCTATCATTATATCTATCAAATCTATTATTATTTGTTTATCAAGAAATCATTGCTAATGATAATAATATTCAAAAAATGTAATAAATATGCAATAAGGTATCTTTTATACTAGACTTATATAATTCCATTATAATAGCATCTATCTCTCTAAGACTTGAAGATCTATACCTAATAAAAATTGCTACCAATAGGAAATAAATTAAATATATAGACCTCAGGTTTCTTATTATCTTATTAAGACATTTAGAGCTGTGGCCATCTTAGTGTGGCTATCTTGGTCATGCGCCATAAATGGCGAAATATCGCTAATTTTACAAAGGGGGATGGGAGGTGGATATTCCCCAAATTTGCAAAGGGGGTAGGCCTATGGGCGGAGATTAATATTTGCCAAATGTTACAAAGGCCATGGGGGTGGGCCGGTAGGGAAAGATAAATATTAATTAAATTTTACAAAGGGGGACGAGGAGAGATGAATATTCATTCAACTTTACAAAGAGGACATTGGAACGATGATTATTTGCAAATTTTGCAAAGGGGGTTGGGACGTGAATATTCGTTAAATTTTACAAAGTAGTACATGTATTAGGCTACACGTGTGTGTTCGTGGTCATCGAGCACACGGCTGGCCAGTGACCAGATTTGGATTTGCGCAGCTGCACGTTAACAGACTTTACCCCTTTATTCTGTTCATGAAAATAAAACTTATACTAAATTTAAAAACTGTAAATTTTTGACGTAACAATCAATAGCTGCCATTGCTTGTGCTTTTCACTAAAATTTTTTGTTTCACTGTAGATTAAAAATTTTTAAACTTGACTCGTTTAATTAATTCGAAGCCCAGTTACTGTTAGACTGCTTCTAGGTCTCACTGTGTTTATTTTTGTGCCATGAATCATAGATATGACTCAAAGGCAACACCAGGGACCAATTTTACGAAGCACTTACCACTGGTAAATAGCCAGCGAACCAGTGGTATTTTTCTATCTCTATTTTACAAAGCACTGTTTTTCACCACTCATCAACCATCGAATAACCAGATACAATTTTGTGTGGCAGAGGTGCTGAATCCAATTTTACGAAGCTCTTATCAGTCTACCACTGGTGAGAAATTGTAGATAAAATCAAGCAAATTTTAATCCACCCTCGAAGCAAGATAAAAGCCAACTAGTACACCTTTTCGCGTTCTATTATGATCAAAGTCCAGTTCTAAGAAAACTAGCGAAAATTCAATTTAGACAATTCAGACTGGGTCAACACTTACGGAACATCAATAAAAACAAAACCCAGTTCAAAACATTCTGTTCATTCTGCCACCGGTCGAAGCAAGTTTAGCCATCGACAAAATTGTCCCAGTCTGATCGAATTGAACACACCATTTTACCTCTGTTTTGAACAAAGTCTTGTTGGTGGTGTAGACTAGCATTTCGAGCATGGATCTGCTCCAATTTTGGGAAGTCGATGACGAAAGACGCCGGTCTCGTGTTTATATTGAGAGAGCATTCATGAACAACGATGGCTGCTTTGTTCAGCGCTTAGAATGCACTTTGAGGTTTCAATAGTTGGAGCGAATCTAAGTAGCAGAGGAAAATATTGTTCGGTGTATCTCGTGTTTGTGCAAAGAATCAAATTGTGACAATCGACTGTCGAGCTGATAATTACATCAAGTGAGTCGTAACTATGCTCGAGGAAATTGTTGCTATTAAATGCATGTCGTTTTTTCTTGGAAATTATAAACTGAACTTTTGGGCGAAACGCAAAAAAATCTCGAGATTTGTATAGTTTTAATGCACTATTGAATTTCTAGTTTATGCCAACAACGACACAGCAACAACAATTGCAGCGGCAGCAAGAACAACAACAATAGAGTACGGCTGGTACCACCTCAAATGAAATCGGCGTCCTCCAAACGACGTGGCGTACCTTGAAATTAAACGTCACCCTTGGTGCTGGTTTTGGTGGACAGTCAAATAAAATAGCGCCCGCACGAAAACGAGCCCCTCTCTCATTGAAAATGAAAAATGAAAATGAGCCCAGCAGGACTCTTCAAGACTCAAATCATAACATTTGTTGCACAGGATATGCCCTCTTACTGTGTACATAAGTGACTTCTTACAGTTCCGGGGGGTTCGAGAACTCCATCAGGGCCAATATACGAGCTAATAGGTTATATATAAATCATTTTTTGAGATGCAAGGAAAATCTAAGCTTGCTGCATGTTATTTGCGTTCCTCCCGGTGTTCGCGAAAGATGCTGGGCATAAACAAATTGCCGTTAGTACCTAGCCGTTATCAAGTGCTTGCTGCGGTGTCTCATTTGCTCTCATCCACTCCAGCCCAATAAGACGACACCGCTAGCGCTGCGATTTATTATCCATCTGTATGCCCTCCTGCAGTCCCTATTAGATTTCATCGCCCGTGTGCTCCAGGAAGGGATGCGGATTTCTTGAGCAGAAGATCGGACCCAGGCCGGGAGGAGGCTGAGTAAATTAGCGATGCCGCATTGATAATTGCTGCGCCACTTCTTGTTTTATCTTAATCCACCGATGTCTTTTTTATCGGCGACTCGCATCCTCCCTCCTCGCTTGCTTTTCAGGCTAAAATACAGCTCGCTCAAACTTCTAGCTCGGAGCCTTGAGCAGGCCGCGGAATTGTTTGCGAATTGAGGCTGAGCAGGGAGGAAATGTCTAATTTACAGCCCCGGCGTCTCTGGCCCTTTTCAGTTTGCTAAAAAAATTGTACGCGGTCGCAGTTTGCAGCTTTTTTTCACGATATGCCAGGCCCTATTGAGCGGATCACGCGTTCCGGCCGAGATTCCAGCCACAGGGATTATAATCCCTCTATCTTCCCCAGACCATAGGTGTCCCCATGACCTTCGCATCCATGGCGCTGGCTCGTGCATGGCAGAAGCAAATTTTTGGGAGCCAAATAGAACGAAGTTGCTTGTTTAACTTTTTTCTCTCATCCTCAGGCGAGCTGTCTCTCCCTACCCTGGTTAATCTTTTCTTCCCGACCGTCTTTCCTGTCAGCCAGCCACACTTTGCAGCCACGCGGCCTCTCGAGTGCCTTAAATAATAATCAGCACTGCATTGAAATTCTCTTCAGGTTGCCACTGTCAGCAGAGTTTTTCCACAGCTTTGCAGCTGCTTTTCTATTTGCTTCGCTCTCCTGCCCCGCGTCCGACTCAAATAAATTGAGACCAACTCACGGAGGACACGTCTTCTAAAAAATGCAAGTGAGCACTGGCCTGATGAGCCCGCGTCTATATGGTTCTGAAATCAGCTCGATGCTTAGAGAAATTTGCTCATGACTGCGCACTGTTTCCTTGCTGCCCCTTGGTTACAGGTTTTTATTGTTCTCCGAGCAGGGACTACTTAAACTAGGGATGGGAAACCGGCCAAATCATGCAGAAAATATTTGGAAGCTGGTTTTTTCTAGTGCTCCCCAGAATTTATAATTGAATGTAGAAAGCTGGTCTTTCGCCATCCTGTACAGAATCAATCCCGTTACAAGATGCACAACTCGATTTTTGTCAATCTTCATTCTAAGAGGAGTAGTGAGCTTTTTTGTACAGGACCCTTCTTTTTCAAAGTGTTTTATATAGAGAATTCCTTATAAAAATTTCGTAAGTTTTAGACGACACAGCAGAAGCGGCTACAAGCTTATGTGAATTAGCGGTGATGCTTGTGCAGAAACCCTAGACAATTTAATAGCGCGTTTGTTGGATCCAGGCGCGTCGCCACCGGGGGGACAGGGGGGACATGTCCCCCCCAGTAAAAGCTTTGGGGGGACATGCCAATGCTTTGTCCCCTCCACCCCACCTTGTGAGTCGTTGTGGTAATCAACAAATTTTCTTCAAGGTGCCAAGATATAGCGCTTTCGGCGCCGAAATGAGTGCCTGTGGCGCTAAAATGAGTGCCTGCGGCGCTAAAATGAGTGCCTGCGGCGCCAAAAGGAGTGCCTGCGGCGCTAAAATGAGTGCCTGCAGCGCTAAAATGAGTGCCTGCGGCGCTAAAAGGAATGTGTAGCGGACACATGTACTTTTGACAGAGCCAGCCACTGCTGCTCAAACTGTCTATGGCCCAAATAAACTCGAGCCGTAAAAGGCCCAGCCGCAGCACTTTATTAAAAGACAAGCGGTCTTCATCTCGCCGCACGCGAGCCGCTTCAGTGGTGAGCCCGACTATACTCAGCCGTAGCTGAGTATTTCAAGCTTTTCGCCCGCTGCCTCGTCACAGTTTCGGCCACCAGGTCTTCCGAGTCCAGCCAAAGCCATCGTCCACCTCGATCCCTAAATCCGGCTCAGCGCTTCTGACTGGAGCCGCATCAAAGTGACCATGACCGATTCCTGGTCACTGCGGTTATGCAGTAGGTGAGCAGTGCACTCCGGGTAAGGGGCTCTCGCCTGCCAAAGTTTGCTTGCAACGCCCCACCCGACGCTGCGACGTCGATGCGGCTCACCTCGGCAACGCCTTGTCCCAGCAGCACAGGCGGACACGTCGGACGAAGCATCGGTGCACTTTTCTGCGCTGCAGGCCCCACCACGCTACCGACGGATCACCACAATGGCAATGGCATACGTACCAGCAGCATCATCATCAGCTCAACCATCCACTGCTGCCGCTGCCCTCGGCCTCGAGGATGCTGGTGTCTATGACCTCAACTGGCCCACAACGCCACCGGCTCGCAGCTCGATCTATCAGCAGCAAAGTGCTCACACTTTTGGACAGTCCCTGAACACCCGCCATCGAGCCAGCCTCTGCACGCTTTCGATTTCTGTGCTACTAACAGTTTCACATTACCAATTTAGACGCCCCAACCCGGTCATCCACTGCCGGTGACCCTTTTCTAACCCAGTCGTTTCCATTGCGTTAGTGGCAAAGTAATCGCAGCCGACCCAGCCGTTGCCACAGCAGCTGAGCTCCCGACGAGCACAATGCAAGAGCAACATTGTCTGGCTCTGGGGGGAGTTGTGTAGCGGACACATGTACTTTTGACAGAGCCAGCCACTGCTGCTCAAACTGTCTATGGCCCAAATAAACTCGAGCCGTAAAAGGCCCAGCCGCAGCACTTTATTAAAAGACAAGCGGTCTTCATCTCGCCGCACGCGAGCCGCTTCAAATGCCAAAATGAGTGCCTGCAGCGCTAAAATGAGTGCCTGCGGCGCTAAAAGGAATGCCCGTGGCGCCAAAAGGAGTGCCTGCGGCGCTAAAATGAGTGCCTGCGGCGCTAAAATGAGTGCCTGCGGCGCTAAAATGAGTGCCTGCGACGCTAAAATGAGTGGCTGCGGCGCTAAAATGAGTGCCTGTGGCGCTAAAATGAGTGCCTGCGGCGCCAAAATGAGTGCCTGCAGCGCTAAAATGAGTGCCTGCGGCGCTAAAAGGAGTGCTAAAATGAGTGCCTGCAGCGCTAAAATGAGTGCCAGCGGCGCTAAAAGGAATGCCAAAATGAGTGCCTGCAGCGCTAAAATGAGTGCCTGCGGCGCTAAAAGGAATGCCCGTGGCGCCAAAAGGAGTGCCTGCGGCGCTAAAATGAGTGCCTGCGGCGCCAAAAGGAGTGCCTGGGGTGCCATAATGAGTGCCTGCGGCGCTAAAATGAGTGCCTGCGGCGCTAAAATGAGTGCCTGCGGCGCTAAAATGAGTGCCTGGGGCGCTAAAATGAATGCCCGTGGCGCCTAAAGGAGTGCCTGCGGCGCTAAAATGAGTGCCTTCGGCGCTAAAATGGGAGCCTTCGGCGCTAAAATTAGTGCCTGCGGCGCCAAAATGAGTGCCTGCGGCGCTAAAATGAGTGCCTGCGGCGCCAAAAGGAGTGCCTGCGGCGCTAAAATGAGTGCTTGCGGCGCCAAAAGGAGTGCCTGCGGCGCTAAAATGAGTGCTTGCGGCGCCAAAAGGAGTGCCTGGGGTGCCAAAATGAGTGCCCGCGGCGCTAAAATCAGTGCCTGTGGCGCTAAAATGAGTGCCTGCGGCGCTAAAAGGAGTGCCTGGGGTGCCAAAATGAGTGCCCGCGGCGCTAAAATCAGTGCCTGTGGCGCTAAAATGAGTACCTGTGGCGCCAAAAGGAGTGCCTGTGGCGCTAAAATGAGTGCCTGCGGCGCTAAAAGGAATGCCCGTGGCGCCAAAAGGAGTGCCTGCGGCGCTAAAATGAGTGCCTGCGGCGCTAAAATGAGTGCCTGCGGCGCTAAAATGAGTGCCTGCGACGCTAAAATGAGTGGCTGCGGCGCTAAAATGAGTGCCTGTGGCGCTAAAATGAGTGCCTGCGGCGCCAAAATGAGTGCCTGCAGCGCTAAAATGAGTGCCTGCGGCGCTAAAAGGAGTGCTAAAATGAGTGCCTGCAGCGCTAAAATGAGTGCCTGCGGCGCTAAAAGGAGTGCTAAAATGAGTGCCTGCAGCGCTAAAATGAGTGCCAGTGGCGCTAAAAGGAATGCCAAAATGAGTGCCTGCAGCGCTAAAATGAGTGCCTGCGGCGCTAAAAGGAATGCCAAAATGAGTGCCTGCAGCGCTAAAATGAGTGCTTGCGGCGCCAAAAGGAGTGCCTGGGGTGCCAAAATGAGTGCCCGCGGCGCTAAAATCAGTGCCTGTGGCGCTAAAATGAGTGCCTGCGGCGCCAAAAGGAGTGCCTGGGGTGCCAAAATGAGTGCCCGCGGCGCTAAAATGAGTGCCTGCGGCGCTAAAAGGAGTGCCTGGGGTGCCAAAATGAGTGCCTGCGGCGCTAAAATGAGTGCCTGCGGCGCTAAAATGAGTACCTGTGGCGCCAAAAGGAGTGCCTGTGGCGCCAGAATGAGTGCCAAAATTTAGTCATGTACATGTGCATGTTGAATTCTTGGCTTTGTCCCCCACCACAAAATCCATGGCCCCTGCCTGGATCAGTAAATAGCAAACAGCTTCACCACAGTTTTACAGGCGATTGCATAATCAATTGTCTGTCTACCAGCAAGTGGGAAAACTTCACCTGCAGCTTAGCAAACTATCCCCTACATACCAGATGCAGAATCGAGCCACTGCACATCACACATGGGTCCTGGCAAAATTCAAGGTCTCAGAGAAACCTACTCGTTTCTGTGAATAAATTTTGCTAACGGAGTGTTGAAGATATTTGGCAACTGAATCGGGCCTTTAGTATTCACCTGCAATTTTGAATTCTTGATGAGATTTCTGTCTCATTCTATACAATATTGTGGCAACTGGTCAGGTAGTTTCGCTATTTCTGACTCAACCCGACATTCACGCGAAGAATATTGAGATTTTTGAGCAAACATTGAGTCTTTCGGATTTGTTTAAAAATTTCAACAGAAATTTATGCGCACGCAGGGGAACCGACGATGGTGCCGAATTTTTGCTGTCAAATCCAAGAGAGTCTGGATGCCGTCTGCTTCCTAATGGGGAAGTTCCAGTCACGAGTTGCTGACAGGAGCCTGAGACAATAGTTGAGAAAACAAACATACAGAAACAGAGTCCCAACCAGAGTTCTGTGAGGGGGTTGTGAGACGTGCTGCCTCACAGCCCGTAAAATTGTAAAGTTGCACAAGTAAATTATAACGCATAAAAAAAAGCATAAATTTGTTTCCAACATTTGGAAAAAGAGCTGACAATTCAGTTTACCATCCAATCATTTTTGTCGGTTATTAGCTGCTGCTAAATTTTGGCATTCGCAGATCAAGGCTCAGGAGCGATGCACAGCTGCCGTCACCACTCGCTGCTCATGCAATTCAGAGACAGATCCCATTTCACTCACCGTCCGCAAAAAAGCTACTGAAATTTGATCCTCTCAGATCCTCAAGCTCAAGTATTGACGGTAAGCAAACACCCGACCTGTCTCATTGTTTCCCAATGTTCATGCCATTGTCTTGCAGCGGCGGTAATCCTTTAAGAAGGTTAGCTCAGGCCGTCCATTCTCCTGCAGCTGGACTACAGCTGCTGCATCGGCCTCCTTGGTAGATTCATCAGCAGCGGCTGGTAGCGACCTTTAGCCACTTGTCATTGCACTGCTGCACCTTGCAGATCGACTCTTTTCATTCATTGCGTACTTTTAGGAACACAGTTTAACAGTGTGTTATAACAAAATTTATTGGTAATATTTGTTACATTTTATGCATAAGAAGTACATTTCACATGCAAGATTTTAAAATCTATAGGGAGGGAACTTTCGCTTTATATCATTCAATGAATTTACACTCCAAAAGGTATAAGAAAGCAAAGTTTTTTTAAATTCAAAAACTTTAAACTTTTGATCGCTTACGCGTAAAAAGTTGTATTTCTGCGCGAGGATGTTCAGCGGCTATACGAGCGTAGCTATGCGATGTGAAACCACATCTATATTTCATATAATTAAAAATTTGACCTCAATTTGGCTCAACTGCTTAATTCTGAAAACATCCTGCAGCAAAATATAACTTTCCACATGACTAACCTTAAAGCGCGTGAAACTCCAAATTATATGATTATAACAAAACTGTTCATATCTAGATGGTAGGATACGGTAAGCTAATCGGTAAACAAATAAGTCAATTAATTGTCTGTCAGTGGCTCCGGGAACACCGGCTGCTGCTGCTGTCTCTCGAGAGCTTCGGCTTTCACAGAGGCCGCCTTCTCCATCAGGTGCTTCAGCATGTGCTCCTCCAGCTCCTGCTTAGTCAGCAGGCAGCCGCAAATGCAGCGATCCATCGAGCTGTCACCGGCGGAGCTGGTGTCGCTGGCATCGCTGTCCTCAGTTTTTGACGGCGTTTCAAACTTTTCCGGCTTAACGTCCTGACGCCCTCGCTTGCCTTCCGGCCTGCAGCTGGCTGAATCAAGCAGGATGTCCTCGATTCTGAACGGATAGGGTTTCGACTGCCGCGGCGTTGAGATCTCGGCCAGTTTGCCCGTTGCAACCGTTGAGTCTTTCGATCTCTTCAGCGAGCCGCCCGGCGGTTTCGGCTTATGCCAGCGCTTGTGGCTTGCCAGGTTGGCCGGGCAGTTGAACGACTTGTCGCACTCCTCGCATTTGTAGTGGATGTGCTCGATGCCCGGGCAGCGGTGCTGGGCCAGTTGGAACGCGTCCGGGTACTTCACCGAGCACAGCTGGCAGTCGAAGTCGCCAATCACATTTTTTATCTTGGCAAGCTGCGCTTTGGTCTCCGGCGTGACGGCCACGAACTTTGACGGCTCGGGGATGTCGGCCGATTGACGGACACCGTCCTTGTCCGTCAGCTTGCGAATGAGGGTGCCGCTCACCGGGCTTCTGTTGTCGTTGTCGCCGTCCTTCGGCGCCGCTGTTCGACGATTTGCCTTTCGTTTCGGGCCCGCCTGGGACTTTGGTGGCGGTGGCGGCGGGGGCGGCGGAGGTGGTGGCGGAGGCGGCGGCGGCGGCAGGGGATGCGGCGGTGAATTCGATGGCGATGACTTCAAAGGCAGTTTGCTGTTCAAGAACTCGTGCATCGTTGATTGCGGCGGTCGCTGCAGAGGAGGTGGCGGCGGAGGGGGAGGCAGCGGCGACGGCAGAGGATGCGGCGGCATCAGCGACTGCTGCATCAAGCAGTTCAGGTGCACCATGTTGAGCGGGTCAAGAAACGGCGCGGCAGAAGCGTGCGGATGAAGTCCAGGTGGGAAATTGTAAGGATGGCAACCGATGTTGGGAAACATCTGCGGTGGCGGCGGTGGCAGCGGCGGAGGCGGCGGAGGCGGAATTCGGCCGAAGCTGCCCTGCTGCAGCCACGGTGGCCTGCGGCCGAAGTGGGCAAAGTACGGAGCTGTCATGCTGGAGGCTGGAGGCCGGAGGCGGTTGAGGAAGGAAGAGCCTGAACGATCGAGTCGAAATTCGATGCGGGTTCGATGCGAGAGCCGACAGGTGATGCAGCTATTTCCGATGGGAGTCCCAGCCTCCGCTCCTCCCAAAGCTCCTGCTCAGGATCCCATTGGTCGCGGCCTGCCCGCGGACTCAAACTCCCCTCCCCCCTAAGAATTTCTGCTTCTCCCCAGTGTCGGAGCGAGAATGCGAGGCTGCTCAGGCTTTGAGGGGTAGAGCAGAGATGAAGAATAGCTGGAATTGGAAAACTCTAAGGGGGAGGAGTCTGACTGCGGTCCAGCCAATGCGAGAGCGCTCCCTATACACCCCTACAAAGAAATCCCAAATCCTCATCAATATTTCCTTTACAGAGACCAAAGAGACCCCCAACTGTTGGGGCCTGAATTTCATGCTGTGAGCCAAGGCGGGTCAAACATCGTCAAACACCCATTGGCAGCTCTCATATATTTGCCCGAAGACAATTCAATCTAATTGATTGCGCCTCTCAACTCATTGCTTTTTTCTCACTGCTCTTCTGCCACGCGACAGAAAATTGACACAACGAAATCTCCAACCTATGAATATACGCTTGTAGTTGATAAATATTTGCACACTCTGTCTGTAGAATTGAACAAATCTGATTTTATTTTTAGATTGAAAGAGAAGAGACGGCGCAAGGTGTTATAATTCGGTTGATCAGCTGAATCTGAGCATGAAAGAAGCGGAGTGACTGTGCGAAGCAATAAATCTTTGTGTGCCATTGATTGGGGAAGTGGCGGTGAATTGCGATCGCTCCAGATCTAGCTGAAAGGCCACCACTACTCAGAATTAAAAGTGGGGGGGGGGCTATACAAGCTATAAAGGATATATACAGCAAGTGTGTGTTTTATCTACACTGTGCAGAGATTTGTCAGGGCAGGAACTCGCCACCC
>NIVC01003657.1:0-51001 GCA_002269645.1 Macrostomum lignano
GATTGTTTTATTGTATAATTGGCAATTTTAGAGTCACCAGAACAGCTCTAAGCTTCATTTAGTTGATTAGTAATTGTCTGGTGAATTGCTGAAATGAAATCAATTAAAGCATAATAAATTTTATCAGGCAATCTATTATCCGAACAAAATATACAATTTTTATTAGACTGCACAGCCAGAAATATGTCTTACCAGCAATGACGAGAAGATACTCAGTTTAAAAGCCACTACATCAATCACCTTTCTGGAGTGACGCCCTGTTCAAAAACTGATTTTCTAATTGCTTTCGCAAGTCTGTGAGGCTCTGGCCGATTGAAATGCAGAAAAATTCGGTTAAAAAACGTGCTATATGTACCTGTTTGTAAGCACGTGCTTCAATCGGAGCCATTAACAGGTTAAATGTAAAGTGTAACCTCTAGAGCACCCGTTTTGTGCATGCCCCTTTGTGCTGCGATTGAGTGAAGTCACGACATACATGTAGTGAAAAGCTTGTCTAAGCTGACTTCCGTTCGTGAGGGCAGTCCTGCAGTCCGAGGTACTAGTGTTGTTCCAGGCGGTGGTCGAGACCGTCCTGCTGTACAGCGGACTTGCTCGAGCGACAAGTAGATGCCGCGCCGCCTTCAAGATCGGAGACGAGCGAGTCACCAAAGCGACACTGTATCGCCGCGCCAGCCTGGTCCGTCAGCGACCCATTGTGCCGTGACGATTGCACCTTATCAGGCCACATCATCGCGCCGAGTCCACTGTTCACATCTGGTGCAGGAGGTACTGCTGCTGACGCAGGGACAGGCGCGCATCGGCATTTCGTCGACTGCCTGCTGACTGACGCTGGCGCCTCGGACTCGGTCGGCGGCGTGGCCTTCGTTCGCAACGTGGCTCAAAGGCGCGACATGTGAAGCTGCCGTTTAAAGACCTTGACAGCGTATTTTGCTGTTTTTGTATTTTGATCGATAACTTATGCAGCTTGGACAGCTTGGACCTTCTCTTACTCGAGAAGCTCTTTAATGCGGAACCGTCCAACACATCCTGTCCAGATTCCACTTTTCCAATCGCGGACATGCGAACGAAAATGGGAGCAGCAATCCAAAATGGGAAAAGTGTAAATTCACTAACAACACACAGCAAGCCTGCGTTAGCTCCATGTTTCTCGGCATCTTATATACCCATCAGGATGAATTACGACACTGTTCGAATGGTACTTCGTAACTGGTCCACTGTAACCATCTTGGAGTTTGAACGGGTTCCCGTAATGCAGTATAGAAAGGGCATGCTATAAAAGTACATAATATCACGAGCCCTCACAGATGATCGCGAGCACATTTCCGTCACTTGTAGAATTGAGCTTTGAAACTAAAGTACATGTACAGCATAGTCTAATGCATCGGAAGTTGTACGTGTATTAGCATGGCTTGGGCAAGATTTTTTTTATAAGAGGGGCCGCAACCCTTGCCAGTATTTGGTGGGCGTCACTGTCTCTCAGAGGGCGCCTTTGTCTCTTGTTGGTGGGCGCCCCTGTCTCTTGGTGGGCCTCTATCTCTCTCTCTCTCAGAGGGCGCCCCTGTCTCTTAATTGGTGGGTGCCGCTGTCTCTTGGTGAACGTACCAGGTAATTCGTCGAGATTGGTCGCCTCTTTCACTTCGTTTTTTAAGAATTGGAGAAGTGAAATTTTAGGGCGATTAAGGCGAATACGGCCCTGCGTCCGCCCCTGACATGGATGATTGTATGATCTAAAAGAGAAAACGAAGTAACGAAGCAATTTCAAAATAATCGTCTGCAGCAATCCGAAATCAATAGTCGAAAAAAATTGCATCGCAAAACATGATTTGTGCCTTTTTGTGGACTCCAAATACCAATGAATTGTCACGATTCAATTTTTCGCAGGTGATAAACAGCCGCCTTATGCCACTCGACTTATTTATTGGAGGATAGCTCTGCACTTAAAAGGTGGAAAACAAGAGAACGCATGCGCATATCGGTATGGATTATCCATTGAAAGCAGATGGGCCGTGACTTACAGATGATTCTACTGACCTCACTATCTGACTAGCAGCAGTTTCAGGGGCAGCTGAAATCAAGCGCATTCGAAAACTGCTTTGTCAGCGTATTCTCGGGCGTCAGGGCGTTTCCTTCCAGTCTCAATAGTTTATAAAAGCGAAAATCGAAAACAGTGGCTGAATAACAATTCGAGTCAGAGTTCTCCCATTCAACCAGATTGGGAAACTTCAGCCTATATTTTACTAGAATCTGTTACTAATCTGTTCAGACGGACTGAGCAATCGCATCGATAGCAATGAGGATGCTAGCGTCGGCTACCAGTCTCATGCTGGTTGCCACTGCGCTACTGACAACTGTCCGGTGAGTTTGATACTACTCTAAGTAAGCAGTTTTGATTACTATATGCATCTACACTGTAAAGCTAATAGAAATGGTCCTTTTTCATTTTTTCAACAAAATTAGCGCCCATCCCAAGACTGGTCTTTCACCCACGGTGAGGGACCCGGTGGTCAAGTGCGGCAACGCTGACTACGTTATAGTGCTGAACCTGCAGCGCAAAGACTTCGACAGTTTGACAGCCTATCAGCAGCAGATGACTGCTGTTGTCGCTCGCGCCCGCCTCCTCACTGAGAACGACATCGGCGTCGGCTTTGTAGCCTTCTCCAAGAAGGTCGAGCACACGATACCGGTGACGCGCAATCTGACGCTAGTGCAGCGCAAACTCAACCGGCTGCTGTCCCAGCTTCCGCGGTTCGACGGAATCGCCACGGGAGACGCCATGCTGGCTGCCAAGCACCTGCTCGCCAAGTACCACCACCAGCTGGTTGAGGTGGGAAGACGCAAGTGCAAGCTGCTGGCTGTGGTGGCAGTGGGTGGCGACCGAAACGCTGGCACTCACCGCACGTTCGCCGCGTCGACGCAACTGCGCCGTGTTGCCTCGCACGTATTTGCAGTCAACCTGGCGGGCGGAGCCTCTCCGTGAGTTGATTGAACTGCAGGCAGTCTCATTTTTGCTAGCGTTTGAGTGGGGAAGACTTTTGCTTCGATTTTGTCTGCTTAATCTTGATTATTTCATCCAATTCCATCCCCAATTAAATTTTGTAACCGTCTCTCGTCTCTCTAATGCACTTCCTGCAGCAAAGAGCTCTACAGAATCGCTAGCGACGGAACGCGTGGCATCTTCGACGCGTCCAACATTGTTGAAGTCCTCACCAAGACCGAGGCCTACGCCCAGGTGTTCTGTCCGTGCCCGCTGTCCTGGACCACCTATGACAACTGCACAGTCCGGGGCCGGGCGCAGGTGCAGCGCTTCTTCTACAATCGATCGGAGGAGTTGCCGCACAATTGCATCAGAAAGTTAGCGATTTCGTTCGAGCCGTGTGGTAAGCCCTTTTTTATTGCTTTTTAACAACAGTTCAATTTTAAAGTATTCTTATGGATGATCGTGGATTGTACTACATTGTTGCGCCTTGAGCAAAGCCCACGAGATCTAGAAGACCAGCAGCAAGTCAGAGCCACTGCATGCAGCCTGCACGAGTCGTGCTTATGCATCCACACGCACATTTATGCTCGCGCTTACTCGAAGGGGTGTGAAATTATTGTAGGTTAGAATTGGCGAACTCTGTGAGACGCTGCTGATGACAGCTAAATGCACAGCACTTCTAAGTAGTGGCTGACATGCTTAAACAGACAGAATCAGGGGACTGGGAGTGGCTCTCAGGTCAAAAGTGCCAAAATATTCGCATAAGTCACCAGCTAACTCTCATCGCCAACAGATTGCCCTCCAAATCGAGTTGAGCGAAGCGAATGCGTCAACGGATTCATTCGAATCTCCACCTTTGTGTACTCCCGGCCTGACAACAACAGCGACTGTACGGAGTCCGTGACCACCCAGACTGAGGCCTGCGGCAGGGCCACCGGCTGCGAGTCCTTTGTGTGTCCGCCGGGGTCCGTGTGCGTTAACGGCACCAATAACAGTGAGTTGAGAAACGCTAAATAACTCGCGGTCTTCATACTCGTAAAATTATTTATATAACATCAAATTGGATGTGAATTGAGCACAAAATGGAGCCCGAACTTTGCGCTCTGGGTCCAACTACATCGAAACGATTTCTTGTCGGCTTACCTGACTAGAAACACTGAGATACCAAATTCGAGTCTTCTCTATTGGGTTCTAGCATAGAATGGGATGGATTGGGTGGTGTGACGTTCTATTTAGACTATACTGAGAAAAGTAGACGTGTACAATTTAGGTTGTAAAATCTCTCTCATACCTGGAAAGATGCCGCCTTAAAAGAAGACAGCATAAAAGAAAGAAAAGTCTGTGCACACGGAATGCTGGGAGAGGGGCCCACTGACCAAGGCAAACAAGCCGAGGTTCAACCCCCACTTTTAGTGTGTCACATGTGGGTTTCTTGATGTTTCTAGTTATTGATATCTCGGTGATGCTACTCGCTTCAAAGGCATTGTTTTCGATGAAACTGCGCCGTACCTCACAGTATTTCGTAGTATACATAAATTGCAACATATGTATCTCTTCAGCAGATCTGAAGTCTCGTCACAGTGACACTGAATGCGCCCTATCTCCACCAGGGGCATCACCAGCGGAAGGACATGCCCCCCCCCGATTAAAGCTATGGGGGGCATGTCTATGCTTTCGCCCCGGCACCACCTCGTGACCTGTTATGAAAATCTAGAACTTCTCTTCAGGCGCCAAAATAAGTCCCTTCATTGCCAAAAAAATCAGTACTGACGTCTAGGATTCTTGATTTTGCAACCTCCACCAAAAAACCCATGGCCAGGGGCTTGATCTCAACCACTCTACATTCACAGCCATCAGATGCAACTGCACGAATCCCAACGACATCTTCAAGACCACTGGCTGCGAGAGCTGCGGCGACCGCTCCCCGCTCACCCGCTACGGACCCTG
Organism: Macrostomum lignano; assembly: GCA_002269645.1. NCBI lineage: Eukaryota > Metazoa > Platyhelminthes > Macrostomidae > Macrostomum > Macrostomum lignano. Next base: position 4,925 of record NIVC01003657.1, read on the forward strand.
CATTAACCGCCAGCGCACTGTCGTGGTGACCACCTTCACCAGGATCAACGACACCTACTGTCACCACGTTTTCAACATGCGGAAAGAGAATTGCTCAGGTAGGAAATGGGAGCTGCCTCCTGATCAGAGATCGGGGGTCAGACGATCAGAAGTTTGGGAGGTCATCCTGACAGTTGGGAGGGGAGGTCATCCTGACAGTTGGGAGGGGAGGTCATCCTGACAGTTGGGAGGGGAGGTCATCCTGACAGTTGGGAGGGGAGGTCATCCTGACAGTTGGGAGGGGAGGTCATCCTGACAGTTGGGAGGGGAGGTCATCCTGACAGTTGGGAGGGGAGGTCATCCTGACAGTTGGGAGGGGAGGTCATCCCGAGAGTTGGGAGGGGAGGTCATCCTGACAGTTGGGAGGGGAGGTCATCCTGACAGTTGGGAGGGGAGGTCATCCTGACAGTTGGGAGGGGAGGTCATCCTGACAGTTGGGAGGGAGGTCATCCGAGAGTTGGGAGGGGAGGTCATCCTGACAGTTGGGAGGGGAGGTCATCCTGACAGTTGGGAGGGGAGGTCATCCTGACAGTTGGGAGGGGAGGTCATCCTGACAGTTGGGAGGGGAGGTCATCCTGACAGTTGGGAGGGGAGGTCAACCCGAGAGTTTGGAGGGGAGGTTATCCTGACAGTTGGGAGGGGAGGTTATCCTGACAGTTGGGAGGGGAGGTTATCCTGACAGTTGGGAGGGGAGGTCATCCTGACAGTTGGGAGGGGAGGTCATCCTGACAGTTGGGAGGGGAGGTCATCCTGACAGTTGGGCTATAGCTTGTGATGACTTTGCGCTAACTCACAGACTTTCACTCCATGTGCTAAGCGACTTACAAAGATGAGTATGAATAATTGAAATCAATAATTTCGAACTCGCCAGCCTGCCAAGGCAGCGGCAGCAGGCAGTTCGGGCCATGCGTCCGGGGCTATCAGCAAGTGACGGTGACCCTCTACAGGCTGAGGGGCGGCCGGTGCTACAAGAGCCTGAAAACTTTTCAACGGCCTTGCCGACTTCAATCCGAGTACCGTGAGTGACTTTTGCAGTTTGCTTTTAAAATAAGGGATTCAGGAAGTGACTCAGTAGCATTGAATGACCGAGATTCAGGAAGTGACTCAGTAGCATTGAATGACCGAGATTCAGGAAGTGACTCAGTAGCAGAGAGTGACCGAGATTCAGGAAGTGACTCAGTAGCATTGAGTGACCGAGATTCAGGAATTGACTCAGCGGCAGAGAGTGACCGAGATTCAGGAAGTGACTCAGTGGCATTGAGTGACCGAGATTCAGGAAGTGACTCAGTGGCAGAGAGTGACCGAGATTCAGGAAGGGACTCAGTAGCATTGAGTGACCGAGATTCAGGAAGTGACTCAGTAGCATTGAGTGACCGAGATTCAGGAATTGACTCAGCGGCAGAGAGTGACCGAGATTCAGGAAGGGACTCAGTAGCATTGAGTGACCGAGATTCAGGAAGTGACTCAGTAGCAGAGAGTGACCGAGATTCAGGAAGTGACTCAGTAGCATTGAGTGACCGAGATTCAGGAATTGACTCAGCGGCAGAGAGTGACCGAGATTCAGGAAGTGACTCAGTGGCAGAGAGTGACCGAGATTCAGGAAGGGACTCAGTAGCATTGAGTGACCGAGATTCAGGAAGTGACTCAGTGGCAGAGAGTGACCGAGATTCAGGAAGGGACTCAGTAGCATTGAGTGACCGAGATTCAGGAAGTGACTCAGTAGCATTGAGTGACCGAGATTCAGGAAGTGACTCAGTAGCATTGAGTGACCGAGATTCAGGAAGTGACTCAGTAGCAGAGAGTGACCGAGATTCAGGAAGTGACTCAGTGTTAGAGAGTGACCGAGAGTTGGAGTCAGAGTCAGGTGCGCCATGCAAGCCGCATCCGTGACCCGCCCTGAGCAGAGTGCATCGGCAGCGCTCTGAGCGGCGGCCAGTTTCTCACCTACGACGGCCAGCTGATTGACTTTCCGGGGCCCTGCGAGTATCTGCTGAGCGAGAGGCAAGGCCACTTCCAGGTGCGAGTCCGGCACGCCATCAAATTCCCCAGCCTGCCGCAGCTCACCCAGCTTGACGCCATCGTCATCGTGATGGGCAACAGGAGCTACGAGCTCGCGAACAACCTCGTCTTTAAGGTTGGTTGGCTTCCTGAAACAGACTAGTTATCACTATAGCGAGTTCGATAGACAGCTTTCTTTAATACTAATCCTATTCGAATCCTCTCTTCCCCAGCCGCACCCCCTTTGAGGTCCCGCATCCCCACCCTGATAACCATTCAGACCCCACTTCCCCACCCTAATCCGCATTCAGGCCCCACTTCCCCAACTTGATCCCCATTCAGATCCCACTTCCCCACCCTAATCCGCTTTCAGATCCACTTCCTCACCCTGATCCCCATTCCGATCCCACTTCCCCACCCTAATCCGCATTCAGGCCCCACTTCCCCAACTTGATCCCCATTCAGATCCCACTTCCCCACCCTAATCCGCTTTCAGATCCACTTCCTCACCCTGATCCCCATTCCGATCCCACTTCCCCACCCTGATCCCCATTCAGACTCCCCATCCAAAACTTGATCCCCTCTTAGAGCTTCATTCCTCAAACCATATCCATATACTAAAATTCACTTTCTAATCTCGATTCCCATGCCATTTTCAGACCCTCGAAGTCCCAATTCGACACTCCTAATCTCCAGCCAATCTTACCGAACTTACCGAAATCTTGCCGTGATCCCTTCCCCCGAGTAAATCAAAGCACTGATTCGCATTCACTACAATCTCAAGAGATCCCCCGATCCCGTTGCCGCAGGTGGGCGCCGTGGCGCAGCCGCTGCCCTACTCGGACGCGGCCAGCGGAATCGAAGCGATCTACAGCGACGACGCGCTGGTGTTTGCGGCCGGCGACCTGTACGTGCAGATGCGCGGCTCGGCCGCCACCATCAATGTGCGCTCCGGGGCCGGCGGCCTTCGCGGCATCCTGGGCAACTGCAACGGCAGCCCGGGTGATGACTTCACGAATAGCAGCGGCCAGGACGTGTCGCAGCAGTCAAATCCTAGCGCGGCTCTTGGGAACAGCTTCCGAGTGAGACCTGCTTGGGCTGGGGTCGGTGGGAGAGGGGAGAGGGGGGAGAGGTGGGTCTTGGTCGCGCGATGTCCTGAGCCTGAGAGTGGTTAAGAGTGTGCGCTGGCTGATAATGAAACAGTATCGTATCAGAATCATAAGCTTTCGGTCTAAACGTCACTATGTTTGCATTTTATTTTTATGAGCTTTGAATAAACTGTGAATTCCGTTGGCTTCAATTTCTTTCTAACTTTCTCTCTCCAGTTGACGACCTGCTCAACAGCAGACTGCTGCTCGCTGCCGGACACAGCGCCAGCTTGCGGCACCAACGCCAGCATGGAGGCGGCTTCCGTGTCCAACTGCGGCCACCTGACGGCGGACGCCATGTCGCCCTTTGCTCACTGCGGCCAGACAGCCATGCAGCCGCTGTTCAGGGCCTGCATCTCGCTCTACTGCCGAGCCAAAGGTAATAGGCAACATTTTATTGATGTTTGTCTTAAGTATGAAAGTAGATTTTGTAGGAATCCGAGTTTGATAAGTTCGAACTGCGCTCGTAGTTTTTACTTTTCAAGGTATATTTAGAATTAAAAATACTTGAGGGCGCTTGGTTACCAGGCAATAAGGCGATATCACCAATCTTGATTAATTTCGCAGCTAACACAATGTGGCAACGCTCGCTTGTGTGCAGCACCCTCGAGGCTGCAGCCTTCCGTTGCTACTTGCAGCAGCAGAACGGCACCCAACGGAGCCGTTATCCGATATTCCGGTCGTCTAACTTCTGTCGTAAGCATCTTTTAGGACCAATACTCACATTTTTTTCATCCCAATTTTCAAGATCCCTGAAAGAAATCCGAATCTTTCGCAGCAAAATCCTGCGGTCACAATGCTGAATTCGTTGACGATGCTGACTTTTGCCCGAGGACCTGCGCGCGTCACTTCTTTAACAGCCAGTCGCTGGGCTGCGTGACGCCATTCGGCTTCAGATCAAGGAACGTGAACGGCCAGTCGCCGCTGCCAGGCTGCCAGTGCAAGCCGGGCTTCGTGCTGGATGGAAGCAACTGCGTGCTACCCAATGAGTGCGAGTGCATCTCCAACCTGTGCATCGACCGGCAAAACCGGACAGTCTGCGAGGCGTGGAAGGCGCAGGGCTACTGCGACAAGTACCCGCTGCAGATGCGTCGCTACTGCAAGCTCACCTGCGACCAGTGCCAGGCGCCGTGCCAGGACCAGATCAGCAAGACGACATGCCAAACGATCAAGTCGCAGGGCAGGTGCAGCGACAGCTTCTACAAGCAGATGTGCCAGCTGACTTGCAATCCGAGTGACTGCGGTAGGTTTCAAAACCAGGTTTAATCTTAATCACAGATCATAGAATCAGCTAGATTTTTTACTTGCAAAAGCAGAGCGTATCCTTTTTTCAGTAGTCTGTCTGTGCAGTGTCACTTAAATTTGAAGCTAAAATTACATTTCCTTCCTCGGGGTTTGCCGCTGCATGAGCAGGTGGGTAAAGAATGAGCAAGCAAGCGATGTACACAGGTGAACGCAAGACGGACGAAACTCAGCCTAGGGGCAGGCCCAATCTGGCTTAGCCAATGAGAGAGCAGTAAGGAGAGAGGTCAAAGTCAGACACAAGCCAAACTGTTTATGGGCCTGGCTGGAGGCTGGGGCGCCACCCCTTTTCTCTCTTGCTCGCCATGCACACGTCCGCCGAGCACGATTTGTGTTTTTACGTTTTCCTGTAATTTTTGGATTTGAGCTCATTCCTTTTTATTAAATAATTTAGAGCCGGAGGCAGTCTGGAGTCGTTACAGTAGAATGAGGATGCTGATATCTGCAGGCAGAAATTGTTTTCTTTCTGGGTCTGCTTGTAGAGACCCAGAGGCGATTGCTGCAGCTTCAAAAAAGTTTTAATAACTTCTAAAATTTAATAGATAGGAACTTAAATGTGAATATCTGGAATTCCACAATTCCAGAATGTCCGCCCTGCAAAACCGTCCGCGGCCCATGCGACTCGCAGAACAAAAACCGCCGGGTCGTCACGTACTGCTACGCTCGCTGCCAGCGCAGCAGTCCAGCAGCGTCTACGAACCCTGCGGCGACTGCCAGGAACAGCAGCAGCGGGTGGACACTCGTCCTGCAACTACTGCACTCAGCGAGCAGGTGACCAGGATTGTGCGGACAGTTCGCGAGACCCGAGATGCGGCGACTGCCAGGAACAGCAGCAGCGGGTGGACACTCGTCCTGCAACTACTGCACTCAGGAGCAGGTGACCAGGATTGTGCCAGTTCGCGAGACCACAGGCGAGATGCGCTGCATTGAGGTGAACTCAAACATGACCACCAGGAGTCCCGGCTGCGAGTGCCAAACGAACACCAACAGGACTGTGTGCTACCGCAACTCTGAACTATACGTCATCAACACCGTATCAGCACCCTCCGCTGACTGCGCCACCTGCAACACCACAGTCACGGAGACCCGACTGCGCAACGTCACCTGCACAAAGGTTGTTAAGCGCGGTGAGTGCGACCAAGTTGTCACCAAGCGACGGCCAGTGACAGTGACGCGCGGAATTGTGCGCAACTGCCAATGCGACCTGATCACGGAGCAGTATGAGGAAATGTGCGTCTGCCCGAAGCCGCACTGGACGCCAACAATTTGCCATCGCAACCGCGCAAAACTGCGCTGGTTTGTAGCTTTCAGTCTCGTTCATGGCCGCTGCGTGCCGATTGTGAAGCCGCACAAGCACCGCGTGCCGTGTCCAAGGCGGCATCACGTCAAGTACAAATGCAAGAGCTGCAATCGATATAAGTTGCATTCCTGGTACGAGCGGCGTCATTGCCGTTGTATTCGAAAAAAGAAGACAGTTGAAGCTGGACGATGCTGTGAGCCTTTTAGAATTCTTACTGCTACTCTCGTACTTACCTGCACTGTAATAAAACACTATGGCTTATTGTATCTTACTTTGGTTTAAATCTTTCTATTTTGCAGGCTGCCCTAAACCGAAGAAGGTACGCGGCGAGTGCATAGGCCAGCATAGGCGCATTTTAATCACCCATTACACGCTGGACAACTACGAATGCCAGGAAGACACTCGAGAGATTTCTGAGCGCTGCGGCTGTCCGCCATCAAGGCCGATTAAAGAGTGCGACGGTGAGACTGGCATGATAACCGTAGGCAAACTGGTCTTCAAGCTGGTCGATGGAACCTGCGAAGAGGTTCGACAAGTAAAGACAGAGCCTACAGGTGAGTGCAGTCTATCGTATCGTTTCGGGTTTTCTTTTCTAATGTAAATATGAGACGGCACTTTGGTTTCAGGGACATTCTAGATCAATAGTTTAAATTGACGAAAGTTGTTTTGAATGCAGCTTTGGATTAACATAGGACCATTCTTTCATTACTAGCTTTCGAGCAGCAAATCAATAATCATCATCTCCATTACCTGAACTTAGTTTGCAAGAAGATGCGAGTGATTCGCCGAGGTCCGTGCCGCCTGTTGAAGGAGGACGACGTCGTCAAGTACCGGCGCGTGTACTACGAGCTGTGGAAGCGAATTCGTGGAGATTGCAAGTGTAAACACATTAAGCGGTCAAAGCTGGTCGCCTGTGGCTGCCGCGAGCCTCAAGTGCGCGTGTCAAAGTGCCCGTCTGGCTGTCCCACCACCAGCCGCAGCTGTCCCGAACATTGCTATCGGACACGAGCGGTGGTTGAATACCACCTGGAAGATGGCAAATGCCATCCCGAGGAGAGAGACCAGCAGGATCTGCCCTGCTGCTGCGAGAAGCCGCGTAATAAGCCGCCAGTTTGCGAGAACGGGAAAATTTTGGCTATTCGAAAATATCACGTCCAGCTAGTGGCCAACGTGAGTTAGCACAAAATCGGCTTCTTTTCGTTTTATATAGTACAGATAGTGGCTATATAAGTTAGAAAACACCAGGAAGATTAGCAGCGTAGCCTTTCAGTGATCGCAAAGGCGCCCTGTATTTCCTAATTAAAAACAGGCCTGCAAAATCAAGAAGCACGTCGTTCGCAAAGACGTTACTCGACACTGCGATCTCACTGACGTGCGCCGAATGCGTCACGGAGACGTTATCATAGTGAAGCGGCGCGTTGTGCGCAACTGCCGCTGCATTTGGCGCGAGAGGCGAACCAGCTGCCCGGCTCGGTGCCCTCCGCCCTCCAAATTTGTCAGGTGCGACGGAGCCACAGGCGAACGGGTGCTCATCAAGCGATTTTACAAGATGCATTCCTGCCACTGCCTACCAGTGAAGCGAATTCGCCGACTGCCAGTTGACTGTCCGGAGCCGCGCATTGAGCGCCGGAATTTTTGCTTTAGAGAGAATCCAGCTGTCATAATAAGGCGCATTAACTTCTATGTGGACGGCGAATGCCACTGCAAAAGAAGGTCTCTGAGAAGAGATACCGGTGTGAAGGAGAGGGTAAGTTGCTTCGAATGCTATTCGGGAAATGTCGCTTCAGCAGTAAAGAACTCTCGCTATAGAGTATGGCAGCTTTTTAACTCTGCTTTTCGGAAGAGCTCTACTTATGTTACTTACAGGACAAAAAACAAACAATATTTTATACAAAAGATTTTAGCGGTTTTATCTGTCTTAAACTTCAGAGTCAATCTTAGCTAACTTCCAAGGCCTTTTTAATGTTTTTAAACATGGCATCTTTTAGTGTGTGATCAACGCCCGTCCGTTAGACTCCACTGCCACGCCAACCGCTTGTACAATGTCGTGACTCTATTCAAGCGAGACGAGGAGGGCCGCTGCGCACCCCATGAGTTCAAACACAGAGTTGAGACCCCGCCCTGCACAGGTCACGGCAAGAGGAAGAAGGTTAAGAAATGTGTCAACGGAAAGCTGATCCTGCTTATTAACTGGCTTGAAAGGCGACACTGCAAATGCCACACAAGATACAGGAAGAGCGTTATCGGATCCTGCAATAGCTGTAAGTAGAGAAATTGGGAACTGTAAAGTGTGAAAAAGCAAAATATTATATTAGGGTGCTTTATGATACTCTGGCATCATGATACTTTTGTTGTAAGTTTCGGTGTTGGATTTTGGAAATTTCAATTTTCACTCAGTCGATATTTTGATAGTTTTAACCAGCTCTCTCTATTCTTTAATTGCAACAGACTGCGAGCACAGAAACCGCGGTAAGAGCCTTCGGACCCGACGCCGCTGCAATAAGCACACAAACGAACTAGTTGTCTACCGCCTGAAGTGGAACTTTGACGGCGATCACTGCGTGCGCAGATGGGTCGCCACTAACAAGCGGGTGGAACCAGACTGTCCAGGACCTCGGCTTCGACGACTGCCCTGCGACCACGAAACTGGCAAGCAGCGCCTAGAGAAATTGGTGTATCATATGCGCAACTGCAAATGCCGCGGTCCAAAGCTCAAGGTGTCTTACAGGAAGTGCACTTGCCGCGGTCCCAAGGTGCTCGGCCGGTACTGCGACCATCGGCATGGCTGCATTGTTGTTCGAATGCTGATTCATAAATGGAACTTCGAGATGGATGCGTGTCACACTAGACTCGTACGAAAATCGATTCCAGTTCGTAAGTGCAGCTTGATGCGAGTTTTATTGATTTTATAGTTGTTTATAAATGCTTGATTTCTCAATTTTGAAATATTTATATACTAAATGTTCCTAAATCTGCTACTCTTTAGCATGCAAACATCACATCCATTCGAGCCACGGCGCCTGCATCCACGGTCATATGCAGTATCGTCGCACTCGTTATGTCCGCGACCGGCACAACTGCCGCTGTCGAAAAAAGATCGAAAAGAAACTAGTCAACTGCCGTGAGTTTAAAAACTACAAAGCATGTTTTCACTTTGTAAATCATGTTATTAGAGGCCTAAAACCATAAAAAACGAATAACTCTTCAGACTGCCCCGTTGTTATTCGTCGGAAAAAGTGCAACGATAGACGGAGTGTTGCAGTTACAAGAATTGTTTACCGAAAGTTCAGTACAAAGAAGCGCCGCTGTGTTACTGTTAAGGTGAAGCGCCACCACCGAAAGTGTCGCTGCCCAAAGCCCAAGGAGGTGAAGAAGTGCGTCAACGGAAAGAGGCTTGTTAAAAGATTCAGTTATCGATTGGTGGAGGGCGAATGCGAGAGAGACAAATCCTCGGAAACGTTCAGCATAGGTCAATATTTTTATTTTGAACTTCTGTCCTCATCTAAACAAAATAATAACAATTTTAACATAAATACTTCTAGTTTGCCGCAAGCCGCCGGTCGTTCGATCCACTAAATGCGACGAGAACACGTGCTTTCGAAAAATTCTTACTTATAAATGGAAAGTGAATCCGAAAAATTGTCGCTGCCAACTTCAATTAGTGCATCAGAAGACGTGCCGATGCTGCGGTAGGTTTAGAACTTTTTCTGTTTGCCACTTATCGTATTCACGTATGCTTTAAAACTCAATATTTGTCCAACTATCCACAGGATGCCCAAAGCACAAGCTTAGCCGGACTTGCATCAAAGGGAAGATCTGGAAATTTACAGTCGTTATTCACTCTCTGCGGATAAAGAAATGCTCGAAAACTTGTCGCAGACATGTGACGCATCGCACCGAGCGAGTTCGCTGTCCGCAAAAGAAACGCGTGCACTGGTCTCGCTGCCACCGGTGCCGTAGTAGGAAGATGGTGACGAAATTCCGCAGCATTGGCTGCCGATGCCGCCGCCGATTATACAAAACTGACCACTTTAGGTCCTGCTGCTGTCACGGAGGGACCCGCGTGAAAAAGCTCTGCCAGCAGTCTACTGGTCGTTGGGTTAGACATATTAGTAAGAAAAAGTTGTCAGGGCACAAGTGCGTGCGGCACACTAAAGTCAAATACCTGCCACGACCAGGTACAGTTAAGAGTTCTTTTATTTGTTAATAAAAGTTCGCAAGTAGATTTATAGTGAAATAATTTTGATTTAAATTTTCAGTTTGTCGTCTGCCTGAAACGCCTGTTACATACGGAGTTTGCAACAGGACCACGTGCCAGCAAACAGTAACAAAAGTCGTTAATGTTTTGAACAAGCACACCTGCAGTTGTCACATGGTTAGCAAGCCAGCAGGAACCAGAACCTGCTGCTGCTTGAATACAACGCCTGAAATAAAGATTAACTGTGTCAACAACAACATGAAGCAACGCGTTACAGTGGCTCCCGTGTTCGATGAAGCCACACATACGTGCACCACTAAAACCGAAATCGCTACTGAATTGGTGACTTGCGGAGATGGGGAAACTCGCTCTTCAGATCCGCCGTGCACTGGAGAGACCCGAACAATTGTTAGGACAAGATCTGTTGTTGTTAACTGCGTCTGCGTTAACCAGACTGTTGACACCAGAACAGAGATGTGCACTTGCCCATCCCCAACTAAATGGACAGTTCGCTGTGATGTCAACAGCGGAAAGCAAGTGCTTACAAGAACCGTTTATAATTTAGTAAACGGTTCTTGCTCTGCAGTCACTGAAACAAAGCTCCGTACTGTGTTCTGCAACCAGAAACCACAGGTTGTACCTGTGTGCAACAGAGACAGCTGTATTGAGACCGTGACAACAACAGTGACACGACTTGATATGTCTACTTGTACTTGCGTTCCGGACAGAACGATATCTACAAGACAGTGCTGCTGCCCAACTACGACGCAGACACGAAACGAATGCATCGACAATCAAATAAATACCATAACTACCAGGCAGACGCTTAATGCGGTAACTCGGACGTGCGAGTCATCCGACACCACCACCAGATCGGGAGAGGTGCCTTGTAAAAATGAGACCCGAGTTAATGGGCCCTGCGATCGGGCAACTAGGAAACGCAAAATTAAGGTTACTAGGCGAGAAATAATAAACTGCCAATGTCAAACCACTGGCGTTTCAGTTGTTCGTGAGCTATGTGGTAAGCGGTGCGAAATTTATCGATATCGTCTGTGATGCACTTCAAAATTGTTTGAATAAATTTTGCCACCACTTTACCGTTTCAGCTTGTCCACCAACGCGGAAGAATCAAGGGCAATGCGATCGCAAAACTTGCATGCGCCAAGTGACATTGGTTAAGTTTAATGCGGTAACATCGAATAATGGCACTCTGCACTGCGTCAAGACTATAAGTCACCGCCAGCAGCGCTGTTGTTGCACTCCATTGGGTCATAAGCGAGTTCGCGTGCATGTGCAGTGTGACAGAGAAACAGGAAATATCTTGATAAATAAAGAATGGAGCAAGTTTGTTGCTTCTACAAAACAATGCCGAACTTTGCACAAGTCTTGGATCAAAGAAGTTGGTGAGTAGGACTTTTAGAAATACTTTTAGCTATTATTTTTCTGTAGTTTTCTTATTTATTATACGAGCTTTTCTCGGACATTCTACCCGACTTTTTATTTCCAGATTGTACCAGAAAGTTTGATGGAGAAGGCCACCTAGAACACCGAGGTCGGTGCAATCATCGAACAGGACGAAGGAAGATAATAATGAAGTGGTATACGCACGACACACGCAAGTGCCGATGTAAACTTCACGTCCGAAAGCACTACAGAATCTGCTCATGCAAGCACAAGCGTGGTATGAAGCATAAATACTGCGACAAGGAAACAAATGAGCTGGTGTCTGTGCGGAAATTCTTTGTTCTTGAAGACGATCAGTGCATTCCTCAGGAATCTCAGAAAAGAAAGCAAATTGTTTGCGCGACAAATAGACAGGTTAAAGAGTCCTGCAACAATTGTGACAACGTAAAAGTAATCAGTTATTATGTGCTGTCTAACTGTAAGTGTCGGAAAAAAGAAATAGTTGAAAAGACGAAGTGTTGCTGTCCAGAAGAGAAGTTTTACCGGAAGTGCCATCTTGGTAAAATTAAAATCACTACCGTTAAGTTTCGTCTGAGCGAGGACAAAAGAAGTTGCGAACGCATCGAAAATCACAAATACAGGCGTGTCCGTGAGTGATGACAGATTTTTCGATCTAATTTAAATTCATATACTTCATCTCTATTGTGGCACCAGTTAATTGACGTCCATTACAATTGGACTCCATCCATTTTGCAGGATGTTCCCGAAAGCACAAACTGAAGCGTGGAAAGTGCAACCATGAAACTTGTTGGGCGAAAGACAAGCTCTTTAAATTCTATGCACGAAAATGTCATTGCCACAAGCAAGTTCACGTCAAAAAACGACGCTGCTGCTGTCCAAAACCAAAGCTGCGCACCCGTTGCCGAGGTCGAGGCATCCTTATACACGAAAAAACAGTATATCACTTGCACGATGGTCATTGCGAACCTCAGTTAAGCCGAAAGAGAGTCCGAGTTCACTGTCCGGAGCCCAAACATCTGGGGAAGTCACATTGTAGTAGAAGAACTGGTCGGCGTTCTATACAGTTTAAGGTATTTAAACTGCACAAATGTCGATGCGTGCCGAAGCTGCAGCGTCGGTTTGAAATATGCGCGTGTCCGAGGCCACGTGTCGTACGCCAGCATTGCAAAGATGGACGTCATCATAGAGCAGTATTCAAGATCTATTTTCACCGCTATGAAGGCAGTTGCAAAGCAAAGAAAAGGTTCATTTACAAGGAGCCGTGTCGTAAGTACAATTTTATGTTTTTACTTTCACATTCATTGCAAATTTAACAATTTACATTACTTTGAACCGTTGCTATTGTCTACAATTCGATTTATAGACTGTCCCCAGCCCAGTCACAAAACGTTCTGTGATTCAATGGATGGCCATACTCTAGTTAAACAGACTGAGAGCTTCCAGATGACGATGCGCCACGGTAGAAGAGAGTGCATACATTCGCATCACGAGAAACCGCACAGAGTCCATTGTCATAAGCGTTCTGTACATCGTGGAGGGTGTTATGATGGTCAGCGAAAGATTTCTATCACTGAGTACAAAGTACGGCACTGCAGGTGCATTAAAAAACAGCACGTTCGATACATTCGATGTAGACGAAGACTTCATCATAGGCGGCAACGCCGGTGTCATGATGGACGCATAATTAAAATTGCCTCCGTCTACGATCCTGATTCAGGTGAAATGCGTGAGCAGCGTCACGTGAAGCGCGTTCTTTGCAGAGAGCGGCCTAGAGTTGTTCCCCTGTCTCGAGGCTGCAAACTTCGAGAGGAGGATGGAGGCTTTTATAGAAAAGTTGCCGTCATCAAGAGTGTCCTTTCTGGCTGCCACTGTAAGCAAAAGCGCCGAATATCTTGGAGACTATGCCGTTGCCATGGAAGCAAAACGCTACATCGTTGTATACATGATTTTATTGAACACCAGTACACCGAAAAGCACCATCGTCACAATGGCCACTGTAGACGGAGGAGAGAGAGGCGAACCCGAGAGCATCGGTGTTCGAAGCGTCCAGTTGCAATCAGAAAGAGCCGTTGTGATCATCACAGCTGTAAACGCCGAGTTTTCCTGCGCCGTTGCTATTTGAAGCATTGTAGTTGTCGATGCAAGCAACGGGTTGGGTACGAAAATTGTTGCACGCCTCCACCCGTTAAAAAACGATACTGCAAAGATGGTCGTTGGCACTACATAAAAACCCGTTTCCGAATGCACAAGGACCGGTTGATTGGCAAGGACTCGGACAGTGGAGACGAGTGGAGAAAAATGGAAGTTAACCCTCACACAAAGCGCTGGTCAAAACGTGTTGATTGTCCAGAGCCAGAGATTCGCCAGACATGCAATCGTGATACAGGAGTTCTTACAAAGCGCATAACTGTTTATCGCAACATTCATTGCAAATGCCGGCCTCGTATGCGCACCGTTCATTCCCGCTGCCAATGCCCACCTCCGAAAACCCGCGCTGGTCACTGCGTTCGCGGACGTCGCCGCCTAAGACACACCAACTACCGATTGGGCAAGAATGGACACTGTCACAGGCACCATACAGTGAGCTGGAAGCCTTGCGGCTGCCCAAAGCCCAGGAAAAAATATCGTTGCCACCGTGGACAAATTCAGATTTGTACGACCGTCTTCAGAAAGCACAGAGCTTGTCGTCCCAAGCGCCAATGTCGGTCCAAGAAGGTCCACTGTCCACCCCCGAAAACAAAGCGTGGAAATTGTTCGCAAAAAACAAAAAAGTTCAAGATATCTCATATACGATACACTGTCAATCAAAAGACCTGCAAATGTGACCGACATGTTGTTGCACGTTTTGCCTTCTGCAGTAAGTTAGAAACAGTTTCTGAATTTTCTTATAGAAGTAATTACTGTACTAGACCTAACTTGAAAAATGACAGACATAAATGTTCTGCCCAATTAAATATAATGATTCGAACCTTTCGGTTTCAGCCTGTCATCACCTAAAGCGGAAACAGAAAAAGTGCCATGGAAATGTTTGGGTAACAGTCAAAATTAACTACCGTCTAAATCAGGGCGAATGCGTACCCGACGAATCAGTTAGCCACAAAGCCGTCAAATGTCGGCGCCAGCTTACAGAGCTAGTTCCTGGATCATGCGAGCGGCGGAAAGGCTTGTCATCAAGCGGTACACAAATTGCTCGAACGCTGACTTCTGTGCCTGTCAAATGCCATTGCAAGAATCGAGTCCGCACTCATCGGGTTCCATGCATTTGTCACTTGATTAAAAAGTACAAAACACAAAAAACAACGGTGTGTCACTCTGACAGATGGCTGGTTACAAAAGTGCTGCAGTACCGCTTGGTCAAAGGAAAATGCAAGCCACGTAAGCATAAGAAGTCAAAGACTATTCGATGTCATGGCAGGAAAATAAAGCAAACAGCTTGCTTCAAAGACGATCTAGGCGACAGCTTTCAATATGAGTTGACGTTGCACAAAAGGCCTCGCCACTGTCGCTGTCACTGGAAAATTGTCAGAAAGGTTCGCAAGAACTGCGGCTGTCGGCCACCAACATCAAGTCGGAGCTGCGTGAGTGACAACATGTGGGAGCAAACCGTGATAAAATACACCAAGCCGGATGTCCCAAGTGCCAACTGTGAGCCCCGCACTTCGATTTCAACACGGATGGTTAACTGCACCACGCCTCGTACGAAAATTCTTTCTTGTAACACTCATACTTGCTATGCTAAGGAAGTAACAATTCGATACAAACCCAAGTTGTGCCAGTAAGTACCAATAAATACCCGAAATAACTATTACTTTGATTAAAAACCTAATAATCTCTTCTTTTGGTTGTGAAAAGTCTAAAATAGTACTTTTTTCCCATTTTTTGCAGTTGTCATCCTGTGCGCTCGTATCGAAGTCTCCGTTGCTGCTGCCCGGCACCAGTAGTTAGTCCTGAACGATGCAATGCAACTAGCAACCAGTTTGAGCAAGTCACATCGCGATACACCTTGATTAATAACACTTGTGTGTTGCAGCAGAATACAACTGTTAGAACAGTGACTTGTGACACACGATCTGGAGAGACGAACACCTCCGTGTGCAACACAACGAGCAACAGACAAGTGGTTACTATTCGCGACGTTTCTATTGTCAACTGCCAGTGTGTCACAACCACCAGAAGCCTCACACAACCATGCTCATGTCCTTTAAATGAAAGAGTGGAGAAAGGTCTGTGCAATGGAACTCAGAACTATACAACTGACAAGTACTACAGGCAACAATACAACTCTACAACCAGACAGTGTCTTGAGGTTCTGTTCAACTCTGTCCAGCGCCCATGCCTATGCAATGCGGTGTCAGTGAGAATAACCTGTATAGGAAATACACTGCGGCGTGTAACACACAGCGAAGAGCTAGTAAACAATACATGTGTCAAAAGAGCATATATCACGGATAGGGAGATAACTTGCGCAGGAAATGGAACATCCACACAGACTAGAGATGGCTGTAATTCGGTGACGAGAACTCGGTAAATTAATTTTTTATTTATTAGCATAGTATATATATTTAATACTAGTACCTTAAACTTCATGCCAAATACAACTCAACAACTTAGTTTCTTTCGATAAAACTTCTAGTACAATCACGAGAATAAACTACGTTGTCGAGAACTGCACTTGTGTGGCACGTTCAACTCGTTCAAGCGAGATTTGCAACTGCTTCGAACTACACGGAGGAAGACACGACGAAAGCACGTGCCGAGCAGACAATGTGACAATTCGTCATATAAGCTACTACTATGATGGTCCCGGGGGCGTCTGTTTGCAACGTAACTTTACTACTGAACAAAGAATAAAATGCAAAGGTAAGAAAGAGGTTCCTCAGGGCTGCAATCGAGATTCGCGCAAAGAGGAGATTAGGATATACCACCTGGTACCAATCGCCTGCAAATGCGAGTGGTCCGAGCAGCCTCCGCGCTACGAAGACTGCAAGTGCAAAAAATCGTACAGCAAAAAGATCTGTCACCACGACAAGCAAATAATCGTTACAACTTACTATAAACTGGTGAATGGGAAATGTCAAAAGCGAAAATACAAGAGGGTCGTGCCAATTGATTGCGACAAGAAAGGTCGGAAGACTGGTATACATTATGGACGGTGCAGCGAGTTTAGCGGCACCCGTCGCGTTGTCAAGTACGTGACCCGCGTGCACGGCTGTCACTGTGTAACAAAGCGTATCCGCCAAAGATGTCCATGCCGCTGCCCAAATAGCCGCACTTGGAGTGCCTGCAAGGATAATAAGGTCGTTACTTTCCGGCTCACTTACCAGCTGCGGGGCTGCCGCTGTGTCAAGAATTTAAAGAACTATGAAAGTCGGACCGTTTGTAAAAAACGTCGGGTTGCGAGAACTGCCTGCATCAAAGGCCTAGATGGAGATGGACATCTTACAGTAAGAATTCCATATAATAACGCATGACTTTCGAGGAGTTAACCTGGAGTTTATCTTGGGTTACTCAAGTACATGATAGTATTTTAATTTCAGTTGTTTTAAACTAGTTTAAAAGTACACTTTGAACAGTACACTTGTATGAAAGCGTGTAGCAACGTTTTATTAAGTTAACTTATGAATTTACATAAATTGTTTCTAAACTGAAGATTTGTGCATCATTTTCAAAAAAATTCAAGGTCGTGCACAGTCGTGAGCAAAGCGTCAATTGTCGCTGTCAGCTTGAAAAACACGAGCATCAGGAGGCGTGCCTGTGCCAAGCCAGAGAGAGCAAGAACAGAGAGTGCCAGGGAAAGAAGCTGAGCATCGTCACCACTCGACGTCTGTTGATCCAAGGCACATGCCAGCGAGTGGTGGTCAAACTGGAAACTCAGGCAGTTACATGCCCTTTGCAGTCGGTCCGTCCTGTTTCTGCCTGCAATAAGCACGGCTATCGTCTGCTTGAAAGGACGACCTGGAAGGCTGAAGATTGCCATTGCAAACCGCACGTGCGACTCGAAAAGCAGCGTTGCAACAGAAGTAAGCTAGAAGTGAAGAATGAGCCCTTTATAATTTTTTGCTGGTCTAGCGAGCCATGTCGAATATACAAGCCATGTTTACCCCCCCCCCGGTCAACATTTTTTTAGAGTGCGACAAAGGTCCCAAGGTAGTCCGGGAATCAAAATGTGACAAGGAGACGTGCACTAAGCGTCTGTATTATTACTATAAGAACCAGAAGTGCCACAGTCGCCATTTTGCCATAACTGCCAAGTGCTGTTGTCCTCCTTCGCATCACGGCAAACAAAAGTGCGTTGGAAAAGCATTCGAAGTACGTAACTTGTTCTACAAACTGCAGCATGGTGTTTGCGTCATGTCGGCAGTGAAGTATAGACAGGAAATCGGTGTGTATCGCCCAAACTTAACTTGCTATTTTTTACTTATCATATGAGCATATACACTAAACTTGAGACTTATTTACCTTCAGACTGTCGAAGGCAAGAAATATTTGAAACAGCCACTTCTGCCAGTGGAGATACGATAATCCTAAAGACTTGGCATGCCGTAAAGGACTGTAAATGTCAAAAGTACAAGAAAAAATTGCTCTCGAAACACCGAGGTAAGAAATCAAAATGACTGAATTTAAAATGTTTCAATATTTTAAGGCAATCTCATTTCTACCTAACAGAATGTCGACAACCTGAAGTAAAGCATGAATGCGTGAGTGTCCCAGAGCAGCGGCTAGTGCAAACTGTTACACGATTCACCAAGCATTCGAAGCACGGTGAGTGCCAGAAATGTGAAGAGGTCATTGAAAAGCCGATCAATTGTCCTTTGAACATCGTGCATCGAGGTCCATGCCGGAAAGACTCGTCACGTAAAGCTTTCGTTCGAGTTGTACGGCGCATCTCCTTCCGAAAGGTGGATTGTCGTTGCGAGCCTAAAAAGTCAACACATCATGAGGTGTGCCGCTGTTTCCAGCCCAGATTTTCAACTCGCTGCCAGGGCAGCAAGGGCAGGATTCTGATCACGAAGCATCATTTTGAAGTCAGTCCAAGCGGATCCAAATGTTATGGGCGCAAAGAAACTGATTCGATACAGGTGAATTGCGACTCGACATGGAGAGCTTCTCATAGGGGTCATTTTAGGGATATTAAATTTCACCACAGGCTGGAATGGCATGAAAATGGTGAGCAAACAGAAGACAACATGCTGTCTCGAAGACGCAGGGATATCTCTGAAACACAGATCGAAGGACAAGATGAGGGCTCAGATAGCGGATGGGACGGTTCCTTTTCTAAATTCCTGGAGAGAGAAGTTCGGGTTGGCTGCAGCTGCCGTGTGCAGCGTCGGAAGCGGCACTGCCACTCGCGCTGTCCAAAGTCAAAGAAGTACTTAAAATGTGAGAACGGTCAAACTCTCTGCAGGGTAGAAACAACTTATCAGCGAAATGGGCGCTGTCGCTGTTCGTATCGTGTTCGCAAAAATCCTGTAAAAGTTCACCTGCCTAAGCCCAAGGTTGTTCATCATGGCTGCCAAAAGTGTCAGGAGCGCATCGAGACGATCTATTATCGAAATGTCAATTGCAAAGCTAAGCGGTTCTGGCGCTGGCACAGCCGCCGGTGCTGCTGCAATAAAAAGCCTGTGGTCAGAGTGCACTGCAAGGCTGGCCAGATGCTAGTGTCCCAGAGACGAACCGAACGGCTAGACAAAGATGGCCACTGTGTACCGCAGTACGAAAACAAGTACAAGCTGATCAGCTGCAAAAGAATCATCAGAGAGAAGCCTCTGACAGCGTGCGCTGATGGTCATCGGGTTTGGAGGCGCGAGCTAGAAAAAACTGTTAATTGTGCATGCAAGCGCGGGTCTGAAAAGATCAGGCGACGGTGCGGATTCAAAGGTAATTGTGGTTCTAGATCGGGTTTTTTCAAAATTAATCTATTGATTATCCAGATAAAACTAACCCTAAACATATCAATTTTTTATAGCCTGCCACCCAACGGTCATCAAGCATGGCAGGTGCGTAAACTGTGCGAGCAAAGTGACAAAAACGGAGTTTATATTCAACTCAGCAACGCAAAAGTGCGAGGCAAAGAGGTTCCATCACAAGAAAAAATGCTGCTGCCCATCGCCTCGCTCAACAAAGAAGTGCATTGGAAACCGTCTGCTCCTGGTTACTATATCATACAAATATCAGATTAGCTCTGGAAAGTGTGAAAAGTGCAAAAAGTCAACCGACATCACACATAGCATCTATAAGCGTAAGTCAAAAGCATCGTGCTCATGACTTTTTATATAATAAAGACTAAGTTGCCAGCTACCTTTGAAATTAATTTTTGTTTTAATATTAAAGTTTAGCTACCGAAAACTTCAACAATGCTACTTCTTTTTGAGAGCTTTTTGAAAACAATAAAATCTGACTTTTTAGGCTGCCAGCGGTCGAAAAAGACAAAGATTGGAAGCTGCATGGAAAATGGCTTCCGTGTTATTGTGACGATTAACCCAACTCTGGTGGACTGCGAGTGTCACAAGAAGCAGTCACTCAAGTTCGAGAGATGCCAATGTGAACTTCCTTCAGTGTCCGAGTCCTGTGTGCGCAACGGCACTCTCAAGTACCGAAGGGTTATCAAGCAAGAACTGGATGGCACCGTATGCAAGAAAATCAAGGAAGAGACTTATTCTGAGGTTGAATGCCCCGTCAGTACAACCAGTGAAGGAGTCTGCGACAGCGTCAGCTGCCAAAGAATCATAACGGACGTGTCTTATTCTGTTGAGAACTGTACGTGTCAAAGACTGACAACCCAGCGTGTGGAGACCTGCTGTAAGTTATGCTTTTTGGCTATTTTGTCATAACGACTACTGAAGTATTGTAGATATATACTAAGTTTTACGTTCTTATGGGTTAGAGTGGTACAGATAAAATCATCTTTTTGAGAAAAATCGCCAGTGGTTTAAAGTAGTGGTAAAATGAATATTTTAAACATTATTTCAGGTTGCCCGCCAACAATAAATGAAACGAGGACATGTGAACGAGCTGAAAACGTTTTGACGATCACGCGGCAGTATCAGGAATTCGACTTGAGAAATCGTGCTTGCGTCATCCGAACTAAAACTGACCGTGTCGGCACGATCTGCCCTCAGAACTACCGCTCTTTTGCCTCTCCATGCGATCAGTTTAGGAACAATAGCTTCTACAGAACTGTGAGCGAGTCCACCACAGTTGCATCCGGGTGCGAGTGCGTGCCACAGACCACCACCCGCACGGAACTCTGCGGCTGTGATTCAGCTCGGGATTACACCGTGTGCACACCTGAGAACCAGATTCTCACCTACCGAATCGAGTACAAACCCAATGAAAACAACACAATCTGCGAGCCAAATCGCGTCGTTCTCAACGTACGGGACGTCCAGTGTGACAGAACTCGTCGCTCAAATACTCCAAACTGCACCACAGGCACTCGCAGCGAGACAACTGGGGAGACGCGCATAACCGTCGTCACAACTTGGCAGCGAGCCGGCAGAAACTGCACTTGCGCCACGCAGACGCGCTCGGAAGAGATTCTGTGTGCCTGTCCAGAAAACTCCGAGCCGAAAACTGTCTGTGATCATAAACGCCATGAAAAGTTGAATGTCACAAAAGTGTATCGGCTGCTAGTCACTGGAAGCATTCGCCAGTGCATCCCCTCCAAGGTTGTCACTCGTTTGGGTCGCATTAAATGCCAGGCACCCGTGGTGCAGCTTGGTCATTGTCAGTTTGGCCTAATGACAGTCAAAACTATTGTCCATCTCATCCACGGCTGTCACTGCGTGCCAAAGCACTTCAAGCACCAGCAGCGCTGCCAGAAACATCTGGAGCCCTGCATTAACAAATTGCCTGACTGGCTCTGTGCTGACCTCGACCGCAAGCATGATATCTGTACGCGCAACTTCACAGGCGCTGAGTCTGACCCAGAGTTGAAACAGTTGGCTGAGGCTAGCGCCCTCTGTAACAGGCAGTGCAACAGATGTGACGGATGCCACTCCATTGGCGGACACTGGCAGTTTAAGTATGCCGACAAAGAGTGCCTTGTCACGGACTCTCGCTACCCCGGACTCACAATAAAAGGAACTGCTGGCTTCAAAAACTGTCTTCACAAATGTAAAAAGAATCTTTCGTGCCGCTCGTTTGACTTTTATCTGCCTTCAAGCCAATGTACTCTTGCCAGAGTCGATAGAGACAGTCTTCATGACTATCTGCTTCCAAGGAAACACCTGCTTGGGGCTCTTCCTTCCGATAATCGTCATAGAGCCGCTACAAGATGCAACCTTTACGAAAGAATCTGCAGTTTGCGGGTCACTACCCGTTTACAAGAGGGTGAGTTTATCTAGAGCTCTTAAACACGCACGTTAATTTTTTTAAAGATTTTCTCCAACATGAATTGGTTTGTTGACTTTTAGTTCAGCTCGGCTGTCCTAAGCGGCAAGTTTCCGCCGGTAAATCGCAATGCAAATGCGAGCCTGTGTCCCTGGCTTTAGGCCACTACCGCTACTGCTATCGTACCGCAACTGTCAAATACTTTGAGCGCAGTCGCAGTGGGGTTTGCGTGAAGAGACGCGCCTTCCTTCACGTTCCATGCCAGCACTGCCGCGATCACCTCTCAAAGCACAAGTGTCAAGCAATCGATGCTCAGGGTGGTTGCTCCGTCAGTTCCACTGCTCAACTGTGCGCGAAGACCTGCCGATTGTGCCTGTGCGATGGTCGCGAGTTCGTGCGCGAAGGCCACTGCAACCAGTTGACGGGCACGCGGGTGGACACAGTGCTGCGCACTGAATGGGTGCCGGGCTTCCACATGTGCCGAGTTGTCATACTGCACGCCAAAAAAAGATGTCCTAGTAAGCTCAAAACATTTTTAATAAAAGCCTTGCAGGAAATATTGCAGGAAATGCAGGAAATATTGCATTACTTTTTTGTCCCCAAAGTGTACGATTTTGTGTACAATCACGCCGGAAAACAGACGAAACATCGCTTAGTTTGAAAGAGAGCGGATCTAACAAGAATTTTTTGTAAAGTTACTCGTACAGCTTCTGCTTAAATCTAGAATTGACAAAAGGCGAACTATTGGCACAAGCCGTTGCCTCTTTCAATAAGTTGATAATATTTGCTTTTTCTCTACTCAGAATGCCCAGTCGGCATAGTGATCCAGCCGCAGCCGTGCATCCACGGTCGTAGAAAGATCATACACAAGAAGACGACCCTGATCGACGGTAAGTGCAAAGAGTCCGTGAAACGTGAGGTGCTGAAATGTCACGGCTGCTACGCCGGTGTCGCCACCAGCCTCGGGCCCTGCATCCACGGCCACCGCACACTGACCAGCGTATTCGCCATCCAGAAGAAGCACGGACATTGCCAGGAGCGGAAGACTTCCTACCAAGTCAGCTGCGTCGGCTGTCCGCCATCGGTGGTGCGAACGCAGCCCTGCATTAACGGCCGACGACTGCGCCAGGTTTCGTACTATGTTCATCTGCCTAACACGGCCGAGTGTTACAAAGCTCGCTTTGAGACTGAAGATCGCTGCGGGACGCGTGAGTGCCCTCTGCAGCTTCCAAAGCTTTTGCACGATTTGGCAATGTCAGATAGCTTCTAACGGAAGCGTAATGTCACCCCATCTCAATTCCAGTCTGCCACGACCAGATCTCGCACTCTGAGTGCCTGTACCAGCAGAGAACAGACCAGTGCAGCTGGAATCTGTACACCAGAATCGTCTGCCCGAGCACCTGCAACAGATGCTAACATGGAGATTCTAACTAGAAAATACTCTAGAATAAGCTAAACTGACTGCTCTAGCTCTACCTGGTGATTGAATGGATTATTTAAAATAAACGCTTTAGCCGCGTTAGTCGCTGCATCTTTGATGATTACGAGCTGTAAGAAGCATATTCAAAAATTGTTCTACTGAGTGTTCTTAATTAACTTATTAAGTTCTAAATCCTGAACATGGCTGCAGTATGTCAGAAATGGCCATTTTCGCTTTAAACTCCACAACTGAAAAATGCAACTGGAGCAGCAGAATTTTCATGTTATTCCACACGATAAGGCTGGTTCAGATGTCGGGGATTGATTGTTTAGACTTTAGTCTGTCTTTCATAGCCTCAATTCTGAGGATTTTTAGAATTTAGCGCGAGTCTATTCTTTTTCAGACATTGTTCAGATCTCTGCATTAGTTCACTAGATTTAAGCAAAAGTTTACACACAAATGAGTCAATATGTAACAAAGTCAGAGCTAAAATTTCAGCTTCATCGGCCCAATGAAGCAAAACCTGTGTAGACTTGTGTCAAGTCTACGGCTTGTGTCAATTCTACGGCTTGTGTCAAGTCTACGACTTGTGTCAAGTCTACGACTTGTGTCAAGTCTACGGCTTGTGTCAAGTCTACGGCTTGTGTCAAGTCTACGGCTTGTGTCAAGTCTACGGCTTGTGTCAAGTCTACGGCTTGTGTCAAGTCTACGGCTTGTGTCAAGTCTACGGCTTGTGTCAAGTCTACGGCTTGTGTCAAGTCTACGGCTTGTGTCAAGTCTACGGCTTGTGTCAAGTCTACGGCTTGTGTCAAGTCTACGGCTTGTGTCAAGTCTACGGCTTGTGTCAAGTCTACGGCTTGTGTCAAGTCTACGGCTTGTGTCAAGTCTACGGCTTGTGTCAAGTCTACGGCTTGTGTCAAGTCTACGGCTTGTGTCAAGTCTACGGCTTGTGTCAAGTCTACGGCTTGTGTCAAGTCTACGGCTTGTGTCAAGTCTACGGCTTGTGTCAAGTCTACGGCTTGTGTTGCTTGCTCCTTCCCTCTAAGGGTCGTTTAGTCGACGGCTGAAACTCCCAACCTTGGGATGCATGATATGATTGTTGCATCAGCAAGTAGCCGTTTTTATGTACGTCAACGTAAAGCTAGATAACTAGGTAAAGCTAGATAACTAGGTAAAGCTAGATAACTAGGTAAAGCTAGATAACTAGGTAAAGCTAGATAACTAGGTAAAGCTAGATAACTAGGTAAAGCTAGATAACTAGGTAAAGCTAGATAACTAGGTAAAGCTAGATAACTAGGTAAAGCTAGATAACTAGGTAAAGCTAGATAACTAGGTAAAGCTAGATAACTAGGTAAAGCTAGATAACTAGGTAAAGCTAGATAACTAGGTAAAGCTAGATAACTAGGTAAAGCTAGATAACTAGGTAAAGCTAGATAACTAGGTAAAGCTAGATAACTAGGTAAAGCTAGATAACTAGGTAAAGCTAGATAACTAGGTAAAGCTAGATAACTAGGTAAAGCTAGATAACTAGGTAAAGCTAGATAATAAAATCACGATTTTAGGATTTTTCATTTGTATGACTGTTACACGACTGTGTGGTTCCGTAGTTAATCGAGCAAATTCTTTACAGGTTCTGTTTCATTGGGCCGATGAAGCTGACATTCGAGCTCTCAACTGGTTACATCTTGGCCCGTTTTTATTGAAATTGTTTTGCTTAAATCTTGATGAGCAGATGCAGATTTGAATGCTGTCTAAAAACTTTTTGACTTTCGCTAACAGATTTCCAGTTTTATTTATTCTGGGGAAAGGAGACAAAAAATTGAGAGCAAGCAAGCTGTCAATCAAGCAGAAGAAATTTCTTTCAGCAAGCCTTCAAGCTCTACCAGGTATAGCCTGTATGGCTGTCAATCAAATAAGAGGGCGGAGTCGAACCGTCTGGCTTGATCGATTCTCGCGCAAGTCTTCTACGGGCGAAAATGAGACAGGTGCAAACAACATGTCAAAGAAAAGCTTTCTTTATATTCTGCGTTTCAGAATGCATTGCAAATACACAAGCATATCTTGGTTTTACCCCAAATTTATGCCGAATTTGACAGTTTTGACTGTAAATCCAGAAATATTTTAAAAAATACGGACAGGTTATAACTTTAGGTAGGCTTCAGATTTGAAAGGTACTTGGCTCAGCTGCAAAGTTGTCAGACTGCCGCGGTGTCGCGCTGGGCTGTCCCTCTCCGGAGAGTCCAGTAGGTGTATGGTCGCTCGCCACGGGATCTTTTAAAAGATTTGCATGAATAATTTTTTCGCCTTGCTTATTGGCCACCCTGAGAGGGGGCACTAGATTGCTAATATGTCAGGGAACTTACTGGGAAGAATTACTGAGATGCCGAGGCTTACTGGGGGAATCGCTGAGGTGTCAAGGCTTATTGGGGGAATTGTTAGGATATCAAGGCTGAGAGATCAGAAGCTACATAAGTTTATTCGAAGATTAATATTCTATTCTTTGAACAATTTTACACGAATAAAGTGATTTATTAAACTGAAATAGGAATGCGTTCAAGAAAATGTGCTTTAATTTTAGATTCATAAACAATTTTCGTCTCTTGCTTATTGGGCGCCCCGAAGGGGGGGGGCACCAGATTGCCAGTATCGCTCTAAAACCTAAACCAGAACTAGGTGAGAATGAATATTCTGCTATTTTTCAAAGCGAAAGCCTCTGGAGCCAAAGTGGCAGCATAAGAAAGCAGAATTGTCCAGAGCCGATTTGAGGAAAATGGCTTCGCCGCAAGCCATCTGCCAAACTAGGTAAATAATTCTGTCTTCTAGAAAAAGTCTCACCAAACTAGAGATCGATAATGCACTGTCCAGATCAGGGTCTGAAAGGAAATACTTGAAAAGTTTCCAATTGACTATGACTTTTGCCCGCAGAGTTAGCAGCAGCTCCAAAGTTTGACTTTGGAAGCAGAGATCGCAAATTCAACTGCTGAAAAAATCAGTTTGCTCAAATTTAAATCGATAAAGCTGCGGGCCTTGCTGAGAAACTCTCAACTCTTCAAGTGTATATATTAAGAAGTGGCAATTCCTCAATTTGAATGATTTTTCGAAGATTTAGTAGACACTGAGCTTGCTTATTTAGAACGCCGCTATTCTTGGACGACTCGATGTCTTGGATTTTGCTGCCTATCTCCCTGCTGCTTGTGCTGTCGCAAGGTAAGACAAGAAATTCGCATGAAAACATGATTACGAGTATTCAATAAACGAATGCGTGACTTGTAACTCTCACTCCATCCTTGGTTTCAATTCGTCTGTCCGATTCCATGAACCAAAAAGCACCATGGCTTCAATCAAAAAACCCTCAGCAAGCGCCTATCGCTACATCGGTTGCTACCTTGACGCCGGCAGTCGCGACCTGCCGGTGCACGCTGGATCCGGCTCCATGTCCGCAGCCAGGTGCAACCAGCTCTGCGCTGGCCGGCGCTACAAGTACTTTGGCCTGCAGTTCTCCAAGGAGTGCTGGTGCGGCAACAGATACGGCAAGTACGGCCGCAGGTCCAACAGCGAGTGCAGCATGAGCTGCACTGGACGAAGGTCGGAGAAGTGCGGCAACGCCTGGAGGAACAGCATCTACGCCACTGATCTCTGTAGGAGATTTTTTATGAATTCAACTTGAAAAAAAACTGACTCATTTTCATTCATGCTAGAACTCATCAATTACAATTAAAATGTTTGCAGCGAGCGGGAGGCCCATCAGAGACAGCATGGCGGCTAAGGTGCGATCCATGTTTGCGGTCATCCCAAGCAATGTTGTCTGCTCCAGCTGCCTCATCACAACTTTTCACCACAAACGGGTTGGCCACAGCAGCGAGAATTTCCCAGTTAGCGAGCTCAACTCCAGGATGTCGCGGTACCCAGCCAAGGCCAGGAACAAGCTCAGGGTGCTGCAGTTCGGCGTTAATGCCAAGACGACGTTCGAGGACTCCAAGCAAGTGTTCAGTTAATCTCAAATACAAAACATCATGCCATGACTGCTCGAGACCGTTAGCCAAAATGTTTTCATTTCGCTAATTTCAGAATCAGCATCGGACCGAGCCACGCGAAAAAGACCACCTACTTCGGCATAGCGCGGCGGGTGAACAATCGCGTTCACCTCGGCATGGTCAGCGCCGACGTCTTGGCCACTCTCGTGCAAAAGTACAAAGTGTATAAAAAGAGAGTGTGCCGAAAGATTCTTTTCTGGAAAAAGTGCAAGACCCACACCATCAAGCAGCGCAGAGGCTACCACGGCCACGAGATCAGGCAGATCGACGCCGCTTTGCAGTCGGAGACGATGCGGCTGTTCATGAAAAACCTCGGCCACGTCCTGGTCTGAAGGTCTGAAGTCGGTTCTGGATTGTTGCAAAATGCCAAGACATTTGGTGAATCTCTTCGGTGACGGGAATTCGCACTTAAGCTCATTTGACAGAAAAATAAACGTTTAAACTGGATTTGACAAGAATTTTGATGAGTTTTCTCTGAACCTAAACAGCATTTAATGTTTAGTTTTTCTGAATTTTTTTATAGAACGTCCCTTTGAAACAGTGGAAATAAAGGAGAGAAAAGATGAGAAAAATCATACACCAAAATTAATACCCACGACGAGATGCATTCAAAAAGTTATTTACCATGCCCTACAAAAATAACATCGAATATATTCGCAAAAACACGAGCTAGGTTTGGCGTTCTTCTTGGGTGAGCTCTTAAAAAATAAAGAAGCAATAACTAATAGACATACATGCAAATACGAGTGCTGAGCCTTGCTTTTTGTTGCTTGATTCCCAAGTAAGATTAATGTGATGCTCAGATGGCAACTCTAGTGCTTGATGAATAACGAAGCTCATATCTTGCTTTGCTTGTTCATTTGGCTTTAGGACCACATTAATGATAGCGGGGCTTGTAACAAGATTATGAAGCTAGGACACTTATATTTTAGGAAGGGATGAGGGAGGCGCAGCGGCCATAGACTATTGCACGAGCGTATGTCATGTCTCCCTCCAGAAGGAAAGAGTTGAACTATGTCTCCGAACAATGTAAACTTTATGTTAGGAACTCAACAGATAACTATTTCAAATTCAGCGTGTCAGATTTCATTTTGGTTACTCGTAATGTGTAGCTAATGCGGTTTTTTTAGCAGTCATGAGGAGTAGCGGTCTGGTTGGCGACGCATCCGGGTGCTACGGCGAATTCCACCTGCTTCTTGTTCTTGCGCGCCTTGGGTCGAATTGTCGCTGGCGTTCCCTGCCTCCGTGTCTGCGGGATCTCCTGCTGTTGATTCTTCATCGTCGTGTGGCAGTGGAGCAAGTTGATTGTCGCTTGCCAAACGCAGTTCGCTCCCGTCCAACACGAAGGCCGTGTTGCGGCCTCGGTTCATCACGTATTCGACAGTGGAGGGTGGAACATCCGAAGTTGGCTGATACAGAACCCGCTCGCCTTGGTTGAACGTAGAGACTACAGGAGCGCGTAGTTGGCGTCCGAAAACAATCTCACCTACACGTGGATGAGTTTCGGTGATGAAACAGCAATCGCTGTAGATAGGGAACAAATTCAGCGTGGGAGGTTCGTTCGTTCCAGGCCTGCAGAGCTCGTTTGACTGTCTGGACTGCTCGCTCAGCCGATCCATTTGCCTGGGGATAATAAGTTGGGGATTCCATCTTCTTTATGCCATTTTGGTGCAGCCAGCGCCTCAGTGAATCGCTGACGAACTCCGGAGCATTGTCCGAAATTAAAAGTTCAGGCACGCCAAAGCGTGTGAAAACAGTTCTGAGGCATTTAATGATCTGATCTGTGGATCGATCTTTACAGGGAAAGGCCTCGATCCAACCAGAGTGAGAGTCGACTGCTATCAGGATGTTTCCAACATTCTTTACGTACGCCCAGTCAATGTGAAGCTTTTGAAACGGGTATTCAGTCGATGGCCAGGTGTCTCTGGTCTTCCCCAATCTGGGCCGCAGCCTGTTGCATACATCACACTGGCTGAAAAATCGCTCGATGTCAGCGCGCATTCCAGGCCACCAGCAGGACAAGCTCATGAAATTGAGTGTCGCCAGAGACCCCGAGTGAGTGTCATGCGCTGCACGAAAAGCTTCTTTCCGCAGTCTTGGCGGAATGTAGACCTGGCGACCCTTGAACAGTAAGCCGTCCTCGATAGTTAGGCATTGCGATACGGCCTGGAATGGTTTCTCAGCCTGAGAACAGCCAGCCCAGTTTCCCGAGCGAATTCGGTGCTTCACTTTTTTATGAGCTCATCCAACTCTAGCTCTGCGGCAACCCGGTTTCTGGGAATGACAGACGGCTCGAAGGCAACGCAATCAATGGAACCCTAAGGATGTGCGCTGACTACAGCGTTCACGTCACGCAAAGATCAAGTCAGAGGACTATCCCATCCCTAGCGTGTAGCACCTATTTTCCAAACTAAAAAACGCCAAGAAGTTCGCCAAAGTAGACCTGAGGTCGGCCTATTGGCAGATCGAATTGGACGAGGCTGCTCAGGATCTCTCAATAATTAACACATCCAAAGGATTATTTCGCGTGAAAAGACTTCAGATGGAGATGAAGAATGCATATTTTATTTTTCAGCGCACGATGGAAAGTATTCTGTCAGACTTAAAGGGCGTTCTCATCTACCAAGACGACGTATTAGTTTTCGCCGAAAACAGTGATTCACTACAGAAAAGACTTCGTGCTGTGAAGTCTAGGCTGGCAGAAAAGCATGTCACCATCAACGAAATCAAATGCATCGAGGCGACTGATGAAATATCATTTCTGGGATTTAAAATTTCTGCTGCTGGCATCCAACCTGATGATCGATTGGTTGAGAAAATCCGCAGCATCGCACAACCCAAAGACAAGAAGGAACAGGAACGATTCGTTGGTCTAATAAACTTCTTTGGAAGGCTAGTACCCAACTTCTCTGGAAAGATTCAGCCGCTAAATCGACTGCGCAGAGCGGACGCCAACTTTCAGTGGACAGCTGAGTGTGACCGAGCCCTCAGACAACTCAAGACGGAGATTGCCTCTCAACCCATAGTCCAGCCATACTCATTAGAAAAGGAACTCACTCTTACCACAGTTGCCTCCAAGGGAGCGCTTGCAGGAGTGGTCACGCAAGATGGCCATCCTGTGATCTATATTTCTCATCTATATGACTCATCTAACGATTCGGCGGAAGTCTGCGAAGCCATTGATTGCGTTGCCTTCGAGCCGTCTGTCATTCCCAGGAACTGGGTTGCCGCAGAGCTAGAGTTGGATGAGCTCATAAAAAAGTGATGCACCGAATTCGCTCGGGAATGGTGATGCGCGTCTTTGGTTGAAGGTAACTTTGAATGGCGGCCTCGATTGCAGAAAACTCCAATTCGTCGATCTTCTTTGGGGCCACCAGAGATGTTAGCTTTTCAAGTGCTGGCAGAAAGTTATCCGCAATTTCTCTGTTGGTGCCTTCATCTTTCCATTTCTTGGCTCGAGCGAGCGCACGGAATGCTGTTAGCCACGTCAGGGCACGCTCAGGTTCTGAAAGTTCGATGCGTCCAAGTGCTTGCGACGCCATTGTGATGCTCAGATGGCAACTCTAGTGCTTGACGATGACGAATAACGAAGCTCGTATCTTGCTTTGCTTGTTTATTTGGCTTTAGGACCACATTAATGATAGCGGGGCTTGTAACAAGATTATGAAGCTAGGACACTTATATATTAGGAAGGGATAAGGGAGGCGGCATTTTGGCGCAGCGGCCATAGACTATTGCACGAGCGTATGTCAATTAATTTGAACTTCGAATAGCTCGAATATCCCCCTCATGTTTTTCTAAGCTCATTAGCAGCCGAATCATCACCTCAGGAGACACCCAGGAGCAACAGCCGAGTGTTCTGGCTAAAGTGCAACACTGCAACCGCGCCCTTCCAGTCTCCCGTAAACAAAACCCAAAGGCCGAACCGGGAGTTGGGTCATTAAAGGCCGCCGTACACTGCTACAGCTACAGGCTCGAAGTCCAAAGTTCCCAGCCAGTGGAAAGCAGCGCAGCCTGCTGAAGACGCCTGAACCACTTTTTATCAATCCGGGTGCACTTCGAGAAGGTCACGAGCTTCAACAACAACAGCAACAACATATATTGCCACAGCTCATGCCGAAACACAAACTACGGACACACCGCCAACTAACAACCCCTATAACCTTAGACCCCGCTAAATTACTAACACCCGTGTGGTATACAACAACAACAATAACAAAATACGCAGTTAGCGTCATAGGGCGCGCCATAAGGCCAGGTCACGAATGAACGCCACGCCGCCGGCCGAATCCGCGGGGCGCCGGCGTCAGCCAGCAGGCAGTCGACGAAACGCCAGTAGGGTGCCTGCAGCGTTAGCAGCAGCACCTCCTGCACCGGCTCTGGGCAGTACGACTCGGTGCGGATGATGTGGCCTGCCAGCTGGAGTCGCCGACGGCGCAACAGGTCGTTTGGACGGACCAGGCCGGTGCGGCGATACAAAGCCGCGTTGGTCACTCGCTCGTAGCCGATCTTGAAGGCGGCGCGCAGCAGGCCAGCGTGCGCTGCGTCAACTTGTTGCTCGAGCGACTCCGTCAGCGTCCACGTCTCTGCGTTGTACAGCAGGACGGTCTCGATCACGCCGCCCTCTGGCGGTCAGGTCACGAGCTTCAATACTACATCAGAATCAGCCTACAGTAGGCCAGTCTCTTAGACGACAATTAACACCTGTAGTGTAAATGAAGGCATTCAGGCAATCTACTCAACTAATGTATTGACAGTTTAGGGTTGAGATATTTCGTTTAAGAGTTAGTCTCTGCACTCTTAATGCAAGTTTCCTTGCAAAACCGAATGCACAGGTTCGTACACAAGAGTTGCCAGAAGTTTGAAAGTAAGCAATGTCGAGATGAACTCGGTTGTTCACTATACCGAGATAGGTGGTTTTCCCACAAATTCCCTTCACATTCTTTTCTTGCTACTTTTCAGTAGCCAATCGCTTATACATGTAGACCCGTAGCAGATAGCGCAAGATGCTTCTTACTGCAATAAAATTTAAAAGACTCTTTCAACTGTTGAAAGCCTGGGCGTCTAATGCATCAAAAAAGCGACTTGAAGAGTCGTTTGCCATATGCTGCCTCTCTCGGCAGTAAACTGAAGTTCTACAAAAACCGCTCGATATAGAATGAGACGTTCGCTGATTTCTAGTGGACAAATTTTTGTTCTTACGAGTACACTACTTAATCCTTATACGGTATTCATTAAGCAATACAGCTGTAAAGTGTGCATATCTCCACAAAACCAACCCTCAGGTCACCAAAGTTCTGCCTGTAGCTAAAGCTGTTTT
Source organism: Macrostomum lignano (assembly GCA_002269645.1). Taxonomy (NCBI): domain Eukaryota; kingdom Metazoa; phylum Platyhelminthes; family Macrostomidae; genus Macrostomum; species Macrostomum lignano. The sequence goes on from NIVC01003657.1 coordinate 37,441, forward strand.
TAGATATTTAGCTGCCTACGTTCATTGTCTTATACACGCATTTTATTTAGCAGAAAGCGCAGTCTAAATGAATTGACCAGTGTTTAGATCTGACAGAACATTATTGCTTATCAAACCGAAGCACTTTTATGATTAAACAGAACTCAGATATCAGTGGATGAAAGGATCGTACGAGTATAAAACTTCAACACCGAGATTTGAGATTGGTATCTATGCTTTAACAGTTTCAGTCATAGACAAATAGTCGCTGGGGTCAGTAGATGTCGAAAACGGCTTTAAGTTTCTGCCCCATATGGCACTCTACATGCACATGTAATACTAAGCAATTTTAATACTTTTAGATTATGCAAAACAAAAATAACCAGCTCAGAGAAGCAGTCGTATGCCTCACATTCCTCGATGTTCGTAGCTTGTCTTCTTTCCGTGTAAAGTTAAAATTTAAGTGAAGAAGTGTATATTGGCTTAGCGTTCTGTACTTCAATTTGCCATAGACATTTCAAACTGTAGAGTTCCAGCTAAATGAATTGACGAGTTCGCAAGTTTTTAGATCAGACAGAACTTTATTACTTATCGAACTTGCTGCCCTGGCCATAGACAGTCTATTATCAAACCTTGGGATCTAACGCGGTTTTTACATTTTTATATGCAAACAAACAAGCCACGGGCTTAACTGGAAGATTTATAATTTCTAGACAATTTGAATACGCCACTGAAAATACAGCATGGATGCAGTTGCACTCAATAGCACTGCCTCTATTCAACGCTTAAGTCCACAGCAAGATGGGTAAGTCAGTTGTAACCAATATGCTAAATAAACTGCCTGTCGGTAAGCATGTGATTGATTTCAGAAAAAAACGGCTCAACCGATTTTCTTGTAACTTGTCCGATATATCAATTTTTATCCTTGAGCAAGACACTTAACTCTGCATTGCTTCAGTTCACCCAGCTGTAAAATGGGTGCCAGCATTAGCTGGGGCATTAAGGGTGTGTGTGGCGACCCCTCCTCCCCCCGGGTCCTTGGATTGAACGCCGTACGCAGCCTGCAGATGCGCCGCGCAATAGCTGCGGCTGAGCTTTCGGTTGCACATCTGCCCATTAGGGCATGTGTACTCAATTAAAATTCATTGTTAATTTTACCAATATAAATATACTAAAAATGGATATCAATCTAACAAAGATGAAGTGGCTTGAGCCAAAACTGGTGCCACAGCAGTCTGTGAACTTGTACTCGTATTGTAGAAAATTCGTTTGGCTAATGACCAATTTAATAGTCATGAAATGGACAATTTAGAGAAAGTATTCAACTATCTTTCCCGCTTTTATACCAAAGGCAAAGCTGCGTCAATGGAGAATTCAGCCAGAAATGGAGTCTGGAGCCGAGCCTGCGTGACTCAGCCAGCTCTGAGGCAGTGCGAAGCTCTGGTGAAGTCGGGAATCAATACCAGGAACAGGCCTGCTGCATGATCTCCGGACCGTTGAAGGTTCGACTGAAGCGGCAGAAGCAGCCGACAGAGGCGGTTTCCACAAAGCAAGCATCGGCTAAGGCTCCAGATGTGACGTCTTTGACACCAGCTCGAAACAAAGACGATCCGAAAGCCGCAGAATCCATGGTGGACAACTCGTCGCAGACTGAACCTAACAAAGCTGCTGATGAGGAGCAAGATACTGTCTTCGACTCTGTGAGGCACCTGTTTTAGTTAATAAAATTGACATCGACATTAAAATTTTGCAGAGATTTAACATGCGCTCATTTAAAGAAAACAACGGGGGGCACCGGGGGGACACAGAGGGACACAGGGGGGCACAGGGGAAGACAGGGGACACAAGGGGATACAAGGGGATACAAGGGGACACAGGGGGAGACAGGTGACTCAAGTGGACACAAGGGGATACAGCGGGCACACGCTGAACACGCTCAAATTAGACATTATGGGCACTCCTAGAACGGAGATGAACTGATCCGCACAATCTACAGGCCGATGCAGCTCCGCGGGGCAGCAAAGCCGCTCTGAACGGCATCGTCTGGCTGGAGACTCCGGGCAGCCTGCTGGTTCTCCGCGACGTCATCTGGCGGGGCCGTCGTTACGTCGGCGCTCTTTTGCCGGAAGAGGCGGCGCCGGTGCCTACGGCGCACAGCAAGACCGCTCGCCGCCGAAGTGGCAGACGACGCCGCCGTCAGCGCCGTCTTCAAGATCGCCAACAACGGCGGGAGTGCCAGCCTCTGGCATGCAGTCAGACACCTTTGCTACCGGAAATGGTTTCGAAGGTGCCGCTGCTCACCGAACAGTCCTGCGATGGCTCTGTTGTATATCGCATTTCCTTGAAGCGCCCGCAAAGTCAGGAAAGTTGCAGCAAAACTTCTGACCAAATCAAGATGGAAGACGGGTCCAAACAATTGAAGCTGGAAGAGAGCAGCATAGATGAGGCTAAATCGGAGCAGGTAAATCCAAAAGACGGCGCAGGCTATACGGCCGACTGCAACGAAGAAGACAAAGCAGACAACAGCAAGTCTACCTGCGCATACAGCGACATCAGCGATGACGACGAAACCGCAGTTCCTGCCGCCCTGCCGCCGGGCGCCCCAGGAACGGCACTCTCGCCTTTCTTCACTATGGAATTCCACCCGAGCGTGCTAGCGGCCTATGCGCGGTGCCTACTGGAACAGCAGCAACGGCTGATAGGAATGCTGCAATAAGGTTGAAAAGAAACACTATAGCTAGATGGGCTGTTTAATTTTAAGCGTTGGAAGGTTTTCACCTCAGTTATTTGTTACACCTTAATAAACCTTGCGTTATTTGCTAGTCTATAGTGCTAGTACGTTCGTAGTGTTTGTTTTGATTCTTAAATAGAACTAATTTGTTGATGCCAGCGTCTCTAAAAATTCGGATTTTGCTACTTACAGCATGATATAGCGCTTCTTTATTGAAACGAGGGGAAATTCACGAATATATCACTTGTATCAGTAATTAGTCAATTTCATATCACAACTGAACTGCTAAATATTATAAATATTGATGTCAACTTTGCGGTTCGAATAGTATTATTAGCAACTATTGTTGTATTATAGCACAAGCCGCAAAAACAGCTGCTCAATATAATCTATCGTACTTCTTCGATTTACAGAATAAGCAGAGAAGAATATCAGAAGACGAGTCTGTTTCGTTATGTTCATTGACTGAATTTCTGCTCACTCAATTTTTATTAAGATTTGGCCTCTTGTGAGAGGTTTTAAAGAATAGAGACCAAAGTGTGCAGGTTCTGCAAATGATCTCCATGATCCGATAAAATTTAAAGACTTGAATACCGGACACACCAGAGTATAAGGTGTCTCCATTGTACAGGACAAAAATCTGAACAATCTGTCGAAAAAGTTGCCTTCTACGTGCAAGGGATTCATTGATACATACATTTTAATAATCGGCTTTTAACTCGTACTTTCGCACTATTTGCAAGTGTTGCGCCCTTCTAGTCCAGTAGTCCTTGGAAAAGACCGCTCAAAATGTGCCTCTAGTCAGAAAGGCATTTTCGCCTGTCTGCCCTGAGCTGAAAGCTACAAGCGTAACTGTCTGCAACCCAAGGGCCGCATGAGCTCAGCAGTGAATTCGACAGAAGGGAAGGTTACTGTTGGAATTTGTGAAACTTGAGAGTTGGTTTCAGGGTCTCATTCGCTCTCTCTCACAAAGTAGCTATCAGCTTTACCCAGATAGTCCCGGTCTTCGATCCAAGCACACTTATTGATCGAAATTCAGAAGAGAGATTCTCTTCTTTTAAGCAGCGCTTCTTGGCGGCGAGCTTCTCAGCGAATCTTAGAATTAAAGACTATAGACATTTCACCCAAGATGGATTAATAAAATTATATGGTATAGGTTTTTGAATTTTGGAAAAGCCAGATAGATAGTCTTCATGCAAAACAGTTGACTACCAAAAAAGGACCAGAGTTCGCTGGTTTAATCTCTGATTGGCTCGCGGATAGAACGCCAGATTAATAAGCCAAGACGCGTTTAGGAGTCTGCTGCTAAAATCCCCACGCAGCAGACAGAAGACCTACCAACCATGTATCAGATAGCTTCAGCAAAACCAGGCAAGCCGACATTGCTTCTAAACTGGTAAACGCTTTCAAAGTAGATTCGACCCACACAACGAGGACTAAACCATTTGCCTGGCTGCTACAAGCAACAAAGAACCAAAGAAATATTGCGACAACATGAAGCTGAGGGAGCTGTGGACGCTGCTTTTTGTGCTGCAGTTGCTGCCACAAGCGCTAACGCAGACTGTGCACGAGTCCAACTCCACCGACTTGCTGTTTGCCAAAATCTTCGACATTCGCTACTCCATGGTCAATCCGCCCAGAGTGAATGGGACATTCAATGTCACATTTGACATGGCCATAGCCCAGCTGCTGGAGCTCGTGAGTTCACCGCATCTTATTTCATAATTACAAGCAATAACCTACCTTGCAACCAACAACAGGTTAAAGTTACCAATGAAATACGAGTATAATTAGTTGGATTAGTCAGATTAGTCAGACTACTCAAGTAGAATGACGGGAAAACACGATTCTTGAGAATATTTAGGTGGCAGATTTGACCGAAAAAATACATTACAGCGATAGGAGGTTTTCATTTTTTTCAGCACAGAAATTGTTATTGCTTTTGATTGGAGGCTCAGTACTCAAGTAGTCCTTGCATCCTTTATATAGACTACTAGCAAAGTTTCAGATAAATTTAAACTAATTCTAGCGTTTCTAAACATACACTTTCATTCTTTTATTCTTACCTTATTGAACAAATAATTTCAGAATGAAATCAAGCAAACCATCTCAATGCTTACGTGGAGAAGAATGGTAAATAGATGAACTGATTACAGATGCTTGTTCATTTTCTAAAATGCAACTGACAAGTAAATACAATAGAAAGCTCTTGAATTTTTCAGACCTGGTACGACACCAGACTGTCCTGGCGAAATCGAGTCTTCAACGGCAACCTGAGCTTCAACTCTGTCCAGTCAATCAAAATTCCAAATAGTCAGATCTGGAAGCCGGATTTGGTCGTGTACAATGAGTACGCTGGTTGATTGCCCTTTTCATTGCTTACTTAATCATTATTACTCTTAGAACCTGGTTCTGATATAATCGTCTATCGTCTAGCATTCCATCAGTCATATCGACTGTCGAGTAAGAACTGATTTTTTCGCTACTGAGGGCCCAGGATTTCAAGTTTCAAACGATTGTTAAGGTCCAGAGCTTAGCGATAGACGAAATCGGGATTCGTCACTTATCAATTGTATTTCTGGGTTGACTCTAAACCTGAAGTTTTATGTATCTATGCATCATACTTGACTCTGTAAGTGGAAAAACGCGTCACCAATCAACCCGACCTCTGCAGCGTTCGAGAAACAGAGCTCGACTGGTCCTTCTACTACGCCACAGTTCGGTCCGACGGCTTTGTTCGACTAAACACGCCGCAGCTGATGAAGATGTCCTGCGCCATCAATGTCGAATACTTTCCGTACGATAAGCAGTCGTGCAGGATGAAGATTGGCAGCTGGACAATGGACGGCATCGAGCTGAACTTGCTGAACATCAGCTCCCATGCGGATCTGTCATCGTTGGAGGAAGACAATGAGTACTGCGTGATCGGGGCGCCTCTGAAGCGAAACGAGATCAAATACGCGTGCTGTAGTGCACCCTACCCCGACATTACGTACAGAATTTTGCTGCAGGTAACTGATTACGCTAATAATAGATGCTGCTTGCCAACTGACAGCTATGGGTTGGGGCTTTTGAATATATATTGGTATTCCGATGGTGTTCCGATGGTGTACCGATGGTGTAACGATGGTGTGCCTATAGTGTTCCGATGGTGTACCGATGGTGTACCGATGGTGTACCGATGGTGTACCGATGGTGTACCGATGGTGTTCCGATGGTATTCCGATGGTATTCCGATGGTGTTCCGATGGTGTACCGATGGTGTACCGATGGTGTGCCCATAGTGTTCCGATGGTGTGCCCATAGTGTTCCGATGGTGTACCGATGGTGTACCGATGGTGTGCCCATAGTGTTCCGATGGTGTAACGATGGTGTACCGATGGTGTGCCCATAGTGTTCCGATGGTGTACTGATAGTGTTCCGATGGTGTACCGATGGTGTACCGATGGTGTACCGATGGTGTACCGATGGTGTACCGATGAAATACTGATGGTGTACCGATGGTGTACCGCCAGGACCAAATTTTGCACATGACTGGACAGATTCATTGTGCCTTTGCCCTGGTTGGGAATGACAAAGCAGCACCAGGTTAAATAGCTCGTAGTAACTCATTCAAAGCATTGATCGTAAGCATACTTACGCAGATCATGCTCAACGTACTCTAAACAAATAGTTTCAGTCTAAACACTTCCATAGCGCATCATTCATGAATTAAGGTCATACTCATTCTAACTCTACTTTGTCCATCCTTCCCTGCTCTCCTGACAACGGGGTCCGGTTTACATGGTAATCAATTTATTCTACATGACGGAAAAGTTGGTTTTCCTGGATCGCGTGTGTCAGGCTGCACTCCGAGAACAGTCACTTAACTAGAATTCGCCGCGCAGCTGTGGTTGCATAGGAATGGAATTGAGCCAGAGAGAAGCACTAGGGGAGCGGATGAATGGCAGACGGACGAACTTCCTGCTCACGGCTCTCCCTTAGCAACACTGATCCATAATTTCCCGAGCACTCTGTTACCATGGCTGCCTATTGGCACTTGAGTTTGACCCGGAAGGATATAAACGATAGCCGCGAATAAAAGCTGTGCCGGCATTGAGGTTTGCTGCTACGCCCGCAAGCTGAAACAATTGCAAGCTGGCCGATTTATTTGGCTGCACAGAGGATATGCCTAGCAGTCCGGGAAAGACCAAAGTCGTTTGATTTCTATTCTGCAGGCTTTCCGTCAACCAAGGGGCAGGCCAATTTACTGGGGGGACTTAATTAACGCTCAAAGCAAGGAGAAACCAAGAATGACAGTGAATAGAAGTGGAAGCTGGAGGAGAACAAATGTCTTGGTTAAAATATGTTCTTGAAGATGTAGCATACTGAGAAGCCGAAAGAGCTGGAAGATAAAGGCTGTTCTATAAAAGCGCCCAAGCAATTGTAGGCTGGTAATACATAATTAATTAATGCCTCTGGGAACATCATTGAGCAAATTAGACGCCCACTGATGGTCCAGAGAGCCAAGCTCTCTGGCAGTTGCAACGAGACAGACTTTTTCTGTGCGGTCTAGTGCCTACGCAAACATAGGCTCCAGTGAGGTACTTTTCAGTCAAACAGATGAGTAACTGCAATATTTGATGTGTCAGTGACTGCAATTTAGTTATTGCGCGTATTCTGCCATATTAGCCGTATATGGAATTAGATACATTTCCCTAAGTGCGAGCTGGTATGATTAAAACCTTGGAATAATTGAAGTATTCGTCAAGCGCGTCGAAGCACAGAAGTGCATTCGTTGAAACTTGACGATACATTAAAATCTTTCGGGTTTTTCCCCACAAACCGTTTCAGCGCAAGCCGCTGTACTACGAGATCAACCTCATCATGCCCTGCATCGCCATCCTCATTGTGGCCCTGTTCGGCTTCCGACTGCCGCCCGAGTCCGGCGAGCGGATCTCCTTGTGCGTCACGGTGCTGCTGGCGCTCAGCGTATTTCTGCAGCTGGCCAGCGAGCACACGCCGACTCAGAGCGACGTTGTGCCGCTCATCTGTGAGTTTCTGTCGTGAACGTGGCGAAGGGAATGATGAGGCAAGCTCCGTGTCTCGAACTCCTAAGTTATCCTACCGCTGCCACACCAACATACTTGTGCAAGATGCAGATACGGTAGCTCAAGCTGCTCAGCAGTAACCCCCGTTGCCTCTACTGCCTGTGCTAATTAGAGCTGGGATGGTACAAGTTCTGTACTTGGGGTTTTATAAAGTACGATCGGCTGAAATGGCTAGCAGACCAGGCAGAAGTCATTTGGCTGCACTTCAAGGCGGGTCACATCGGACGCAATTGTAATTTGTAATTTATAGTATACGTGTGGATTCGGGATTAAAACAAACAACTAGTGGAAAGTAGTTGAAGCAAATGAAGATGAAGTCAATTCGGTGTGAGCAGCAATTCGAAGTCGGCGTCATCCCTCACCGTGACTTAAAAGTATCCATTTGCCCTCGACGTCCGTCCAACGTCGGGTACGTTTCGTACGTCGGCCCTCTTACGTCGGGTCGGGTAAATCAAAGTCCACATTTGATTCAAGGATAGGCAGATGATCAAAGCTTTGCTATCTAACCAATCAACTATTAGCAGACGCGTCGGTGCAGGGAGGTAAAAACCGAAACAAAAACCAAAACCAAAACCAGCAAGCCAAAGGTCTTACTTTGAATAACCAATTATGAAGCATGCTCCCAATCTCGGGTGGCTTAATTTTTTTACTCGGAAAAGTTAAAAGCAATACTACCATAGGCTGCATTGACTCATTCAATTCTATACTAAAAAATATTTATTTTTCAGCTCGCTACTTCATGGCCGCCATCGGAATGTCCTCAATGTGCGTGCTGGGCAGCATCTTGGTCCTGCTGCTGCACTTCAACGGCAAGCAGGCCAGACCGATGGGCTCCAGAACTGAGCTGTTCTTCACTCTGCTGTGCCGCCTCATCTGCTACCCGGGCTTCGAGGAATCTGGCGCCTGCCGGGGCGGCAACCGCAGCGATAGAGTTCGCCCCGATGTCAGCAGAAAACTAAATGCAACTGTGAAGCACTGGGTTAGTTGTCAGGGAGTTAATGGGGTTTCCTAAAAAGCCTTCATAGCCTCCATGCTACCCACCAGCCTTCCCCATGTGAATCCGACAGGCCAACCCGAGCAAAAATAGCAGCGGACGAAGCACCGGCAGTCGCTCGCCTCAAAGTTCCACCACAGCCATCAACAATGACATGGAGGTCGAGGAAGTTGATATAGCTCAATACAGAGTTCGACCTGCTCCTACAGTCCAGGCCAAGGTGCCACCGACGCTGCCTCCACCTCAGCAGCTGCCAGAGTGGGCCGCTGATGCTCTGGATCGGGTTGATGCCACATTATTTGACATTCGCTTAGCTCTGGCTCGGTCGCAGGACTCAAAACGACGTGAAAGACGCTGGGAGGACGCCGCCCAGGTCACGGACCGGCTGCTATTCTACATAGCCATCACCGGCTTCATCGGACTCAGCGTCGCGGTCTTCATGGTGCGGCCCAGCGAAGCCATCAGCGCCGCCGCCAACTGCAAGCAGCTGCGCGCCGCTACGATGGGCACCTGACGAGGAGATGTTTGAGTCTCAGGTGACTTTCCAAAAGCATCTGAATCGCGAGTTATGAAGGCAAAGACAACAATTTCGAAGCAGCAGGTTTTTATTTAGACCTTCAGCAGTTTGCTGAAGCAGAAATTTGACAATGTTTTCCACTGAAAATGCTGGAGAGAGTTTCGGAACTACTAATATAGTTCTTTGTTAATTTGCAACTGCTTGATACATGTACTGACTGTAAGCCTAAATTCAGTCTTAACCTGCTCGTCTTGTATGGTTTGTGCAGGGTAGCGCTACGGGCATAGATTATTTTTATTTGAACGAATAGCCTAATGGAGTACACATTTCGCAGTGCACCCCTACACGTATTTTTAATGCCGGTCAATTACTATGAGTAGTGCTTATTAAACCAAACACCCTTCTTTGACTTTATCAATTTATGCCATCATTAATATTCCTACCAATATGCCATGCATAATCACTTTCTAGGTTAGCTGTTCTACATATTCTTACGCATGAAATGCATAAAAATATTGTTATTATTAACAGTAATATTTTATTAATTCTTAAACACACAAAATACGTTATTTTTGAGCGATTGCAATATTATCTTACAAAGCCTTCTTTCCCCAAAAATTCGACTACAAAGAAAGTTTCAAATCGTGATGTTCATTACATATTACCTATCAAAGTGCTTAAAGCAGGAACCAAAACCAAAAGTCGGATCTGCCCTCGCTGTACAGCGAAGTCGGTGAAGCACCGCACCTGTTCGCGTGTGCGTCTCACTTCCAGTGCATGGCTCTGCTCTTTTCAGCAGATGTAAAACTTTACAACCTGCTTCTAACATTCCGACTGTTCAACGTCTTTCTACGTCTGCCATGTGTTGAACCAGTCTCTCTGCTGGATCACTCTACTGAATAACTAATATTTCATAGACATCCATAGTCAACTTGCTTTATTGCACTTCCTGTAAGAATTATTTTCTCTTTCTACGCTCGTAATTGGCGAATTTTAGCCATAGAAGATTGAAGTTTCCAAATCGATTTGTAGTGACTGGCTGCTAACTGGCTATTCAGCAGCATTCACTAGCTTTCTTTAAGAGCTCTGTGTTCCGCTGCACAGCAGCTCAGTCCACCTGACCTAGAGAGAGACACCCTGTGCTGGGCCTAAGTGTTTACTGCCCGATGACTCATCGCCCGAGCAGGCGCGGGCAGCCACACACAACAATGTCTTCCCACTCGCGCTGAGGAGGCATAGCAGGATGACTCATCACCTGCCCTGAGTGTAATGGCTGCCTAGAGGGAGTAAACAGGATGACTCATCCGCCCAAATCTATTTTTAGCACAGAAAAGCACGTGACTATGCACGCTAGTTGTGCGTTTCAGCTGACCTTGAGTCCCGCCACGGCGGCGTGACAGGGTTACCTTATTTGGAAGTTGGCCTTGAGTCACGCACCTCTCGCACGACTCGAAGGACCAAATAAGGAAGTTTCACGCGCTCACCGCATGAAACTCACGTGACTTTTGGGGGTCCGATCGGCTATAAATACAGAGCATCTGGGAGCCGTTTTTCCCCAGATCGTCGTGCTTCGAGCGTTCGCGTCTGTCCGGCGACCGGAGCTGCCTCTCTGCCTCCGAGCTCTCCTCTCTCATTTCAGGATTTCAGGTTTTTCAGGTTCGAGCAGCAATTTTAAGAACGATCAACTGTCCAGACATTTTCAGATTTGCAAAATCTTCAAGTCAAACTGCCTACGATGCTATGCTCCACGGTTAATACTCAGACTGTGCAGGTGAAAGTTTTTCGCGTCAATTTGCACCTTTTAAAATCTGTTCATTGACAAATCTACAAATGTTTGTAGATTCGGAGTTCCGGAAGTTTCTAGAGAATTCATATTGTGCTGGTGTGGCCTCGGCAAGCATTCATGCCATAAATATAAATACACAATCTTACCTTATCCGAAAGCTCCCATGAAAAAAAATTTCTGCTTTACTTTCAATAACAAATTTGAGTTAAATATTACTTTTGAGTCTAAAGATGAGTTTCCCTACTCATCCTTTCAGCGGTAGAGAAACAGAGCTCGAATTTTCCTTCAATACGCCACAGTTCGGTCCGACGGCTCCGTGCAGCTGAACACGCCCTATCTGTTGAAGACTTCGTGCAGCTGAACACGCCCCATCTGTTGAAGACTTCCGACTGCTCCGACAGTCAAGGCCAAAATGATGCCCCAACAGCTGCCGCAATGGGCTGCTGATGCTTTAGAATCAATCGAGTTGATGCAACCAAGAAGTCCAAGCTGCGCGAGCGTCTCTGGGAGGACGCCGCTCAGATTTCGGGACCGGCTGATGTTCAACAAGTGTAGATTGGCTGGCCAATCGCTGTTAGCGGGGCCGGGGGGCTTGTCGTCGCCCTGTTTGGGGGTGCTTGGTCCGGGGGTGGGTGCGCCGCCCCCGGGGCGGGGGTGGGTGTCTGTGGGGCCTTTTTAGCCCCGTGCGTTGTGCTCAACTCAACTTACTCTGGGTACTATGAGTTTGCGTAGGATGACTGTAAATCAGCTACGTGAAGAATTGAGTGATAGGGGCCTGAGCACGCACGGCTACAAGAAAGACCTGGTCAGCAGACTCTCCACTGCGATGAACCAGAGCGAAGCAGCTAGTCGGCGGGAACAAGCGGCGTCAAACTCCGCGGAGACCGACAGCGAAGGTCGGCGGCAGCAGCAGCAACAACGGCTGGAGGCAGGGGAGGCGCTGGACCTAGCAGAGCTCCGGCGGAAGATAGCTAGCCTGGAATCGGAGACGGCAGCAATGCGCCAGCAGCTGGAAGGCCGATTTAGACCAGGTGAGGTGGACCAACAGCTTCTTAATGAGCCCTCTGATTTTAGTAGCGACATGAATATCCCGAGTATGCTCAGAGGTCCCGGGTTCGAGACCAGGCTCGAGCCCTCAGTAGCTCAACTAGGGCTACGGGCGGCACCACTCGTCGTTGCGGATTTCTGCGGTTGCGACCCTCGGACGGCGCCGGCGAGTCGTAGGGAAAAGGTGCTGCATCCAACCGCCAATCAGCCTAAACCCGAATCGCTGGGAATCGGTCAGTGGATAGTCGGCAACGCGCGCATCCTCGACGCCCTGATCTCTAGGGGACAGCTCGACCTGGAAGGCGTTCGGCAGTACTTGCAGTACAATGTGCAGATCGGTGAGCTGGTCGAGGCAGGTTACGACACCACCAGGATCATGCGGTTCGACGACGCATTTAGAAGAGAGCAGCAGGCGGGCATGCAAGACTGGGCGCGACCGAGTTTCTCGCTGGTGGCACGGCACCTCATCGCCCCGCAGCAGACTCCACAACATGCCCGTTCTCGCATGGACAGGAAGATTCCGGTGATCCAAGGTGCGCCCGTGTGCCTCAAGTTCAATACCCGTGGTGGCTGCAAGTTCCAGAATTGCAAGTACACTCATGCGTGCCGGGTCTGCTTGCGCTCGGACCACGGCGAGACGCAACACGCGGCAAAAAACGAATAGCCGCGGCTCCAGTGGCCCCGGCAAGCTGGCAGCCGCAAATTATAATCCCAAGTTTTTACTCCATTCGCGACATCAATTTCAATCCGAGTGGCTCCCTTGACGCAAAAGACTGGGCGAAGGAGCTGGACGGCGACTCCGACGGGCCTTTTTTAATTGACGGAGTCCAAAACGGCTTCGCGCTCACTACTGAAACAGATTTTAAGCCTTCCGAAGTTGAGAACTACTCGTCCGCCATTGAGTACAAGACGCTGGTTGAAGAGCAATTGCAGCGTGAGATCGCCAGCGGGCGGTATGTGTCAGTCAGCCGACGTCCGTGCAAGATCTCCGCGCTTGGAGCCATCCCGAAAGAGGACGGTGGAGTCCGTATCATCCACGACTGCAGTCGTCCGGAAGGCTGTGCGGTCAACGACCACTTTATCGCAGACCACAAGATTAAGTTTGAAACGGTTAGCGGCCTCTGCTCACAACTCAAGCCCGGTGACTTCACGGCCAAGATCGATCTCAAGGAGGCGTATCGCTCAGTAGGTGTTCATCCTTCTTCTCTCGACGCTCTGGGCATCAAATGGCAATTTAGCGGTGACAGCGAGCCTACCTACCTGGTCGACACCCGCTGAGCTTCGGCGCTGCGGCCTCGGTGTACCATTTCAACAGGCTGTCTAAGGCGGTGGTGCGCATGATGCAACGGCGCGGGTTCACCTGCGTTGGCTACCTCGACGACTTCGCTGTGGCCGGGAGCACCTACGAGTCCTGTGT
>NIVC01003658.1:0-33800 GCA_002269645.1 Macrostomum lignano
CGCGCGACGTAGACCCGCCCGCAGTAACCGGCGTCCGGGCTAATCCAGCGCGCACTCGACGAAGCTCAGTCTCTGAGACTCCACCTCGAGCGACTCGTGCCACTCGTAAAACTACTCAAAGCCAACCAAAGGAACTGGACGACGGCACGGCTCAGCATCCAACTGGTGGGATTGCCAGACTCCCGACGGCGGGGCGCAAGGCGAAGGCAGCAGCCGTACCCCAGTCGCTGGGGAGGAGGGCGGTGCAGCGCGGCTAGGTGACTCACCTGCCGTGGGTGCGTGTCCGCCTCCAGGCTGAGCCTGAGCCAATGGAAATTGACGACTCACCGATGAGGCTTAGAATCAGTTGCTTTTCTCCTCCCTCGACAGTAGACATGACCGTCTCCCAGGGTATTCACTGCTTGCAGGTCAACCTGCAGCACAGCACAGCTTCAGTCAACCTCTTGAAGCACACTGACCAACACGCACCAGGGATTATCCTTATCCAGGAACCTTGGACGCTAAGGGGCAGCCCCCAACAAGTCCCCACCGGCTACCAGTGTCTAACCGCTGGCACCCGGGAGGGAAACCTGGCACCAAGATCCTGCATCATGGTGTCCAGTTCTATTAACGCATGGCTCAGATCGGACCTGTCCACCAGGGACATCTGCGTCATCCAATCCGAAGACATACTCCCTGGGAGGACTACCCTCATCACCTCGGTTTACCTACCGGGCGACGGCGAGATGATCCCAGGAGAGCTTGTCACACTGGTCGAGCTCTGCTCCTCCAGAAATTATGAGCTGCTTGTGGCAGGCGATATCAACGCCCACCACACCCACTGGGGCAGTTCTGATATTAACCAGAGAGGTGAAGACTTCCTGGCTTATATAGCTACTACAACCCTTGAGTTCTGTAACTCGGGTAGTACCCCTACCTTCAATAACGGACGCCGATCGGAGGTGCTGGATGCCACCCTCGCCACGCCCAGGCTCTTCCAGAGCACTAGGGAGTGGCAGGTGCTTCCTGAGGCGTCCCTCTCCGATCACAAGTTCATCTCTTTCACGCTGGCCAGCGCCCGAAACGCAGGCCAGCTTTACTGGAAACGGAATGCTAGGAATACCGATTGGACCGCCTTCAGGCTTGCCGTGGAGGAGACCTATCGTTGCACTAGCACTCCAGTCTCCATCAAAACCTGCGAGGAAGCAGATGAATCTGTGGCCGTACTTACGGACTCGCTCACTGCTGCCTGCGAAGCCTCATGCCCACTAAAGGCATATAAAGGCAAACAGTCGGCCCCATGGTGGAAGCCGCAGCTTGGCGACCTCCGTCGCAGAGCCAAAAGGCTTCACCGTAGGGCCCATAAAACTAAAAACCCGGCCGACCAAACCGCCTACCTGAACTCCATCCACGAGTTCAAGAGGCAGGTTAGGAACGCCAAAACCAACAAGTGGCGCGAATACTGTGAGGAACTTGAGGGCTCCCGCCCCACCTCCAGAATCGTTAAAGCCCTCACTCTGGACAAAATGTCCAAACTCTCCTCAGTAAAGAGAGCCAACGGCTCGCTCACTGAGAACCCAGGAGAAACGCTGGAGGCGATGCTAACAGCGTTTTTCCCGAACGAGCCAGCCAGGCCCGACCCCCTGATCACTCAGTGGGCGGACACGTACTGGCTGACTCAATCATCACGGAGGACCACGTTACTAAAGCAGTCTCCTCCTTCAAACCCTTCAAATCCCCAGGACCGGACGGCGTTGTGCCAGCGTTCCTGCGAGAGGCGGTGAAATGCACCGGTTTCCTGCGGAACCTTTGCCGGCTTCTGAAATTTGCATTGTTCTCGGCTTTGTTCCGAAACCCTGGACCGAGGCCAAGGTGGTTTTTATCCCCAAGGCCGGCCGACTGGACTACCGGTCCATTAAATCTTTCAGACCAATTAGCCTCACCTCCACACTGGTAAACCTGTTGGAAAGACTGGTGCTTTGGCGCCTCCTCTCTGTGGAACTGAAGAACACGCCGCTCAGTGAGAACCAGCACGCCTTCCGGGCAGGCAGGTCCACGGAGAGCGCGCTTCACGTTTTGGTTGACATGCTGGAGAAAGCTGTTCTTGGTAATGGCTACGCTCTCGCTGTCTTCCTCGACATTGTTGGAGCCTTCGATAATGTCCTCTTTAAGGCTTTTCACAGAGCTCTACGTGCTAGAGGAACCCACTCGCACCTCACCTGGTGGATCATGTATATGATCAACCACCGTACTGCCATCGCACACCTGTTGGGCCACCAACGGACGGTAACTGCAGCAAAGGCAGCCCCCAGGGTGGTGTCCTCTCTCCAGTTCTCTGGAACATGGTGATCAATGAGCTCCTCTAGGACAGCCATCTTGACCCCATCCTTACGGTCGGTTATGCCGATGATGTCAGCCGTGGCATCCGGACCGTCACCTGAAACCCTTAGGGATCTTCTGCAAAACTTTATTCGCTCTGCTGAACAATGGGCGGACAGGTGCGGTCTCAGGCTCACCGAGACCAAAACTGTCGCGATCATGTTCACCAGCAGGGTTAATTGGCGCATTCGCCCACTGAAGCTTTACGGGGTGGAAACCCCATCCTGAAGCAAACCAAGTGTCTCGGCGTTACGCTGGACCACCGGCTGAGCTGGTTCACCCACGTTTAGGCCAAAACCAAAAAAGCCCTCGCGATTCTTGCGCAACTGCGCAGAGCCGTTGGCACCACCTGGGGCCTCACCCCAAAGCGGCTCTGGTGAATCTATACCGCAATGTTCCGGCCGGCCGTCACTTACGATTAAAACCTGCCACGAAGCCCTTAAAAAGGTGCAGGGACGCGCGTGCCGCATTATCTTGAATGCCCCGCTCTCTGCTCCCTTTGTCGGCCTAAAACCACCCGCCGGCTCATCGAGGCTGGCGTTAGCTTCAAGCCACAAAGAGCGATGGCGAAGCGCAAGCTTCTGCCGCACTCTGACCTGTGCCTTAAAGTTCTGGAGGAGAGTGGGAGTGCGGCTGTCATTTCGGACGCTGTGCCGCGCTCCCTCAATCTCTACCAACGCTTCAAGGTCACAATCCCCTCTAGGGAGAACGCCAACGACAGCTGGGCCCCTCAGGAGGTTTACTGCTTTACTGACGGATCCTCCAAAGACGGTTTATCCGGCTTTGGAGTCTGCATCCTTATCAATGGCCGCGTGATCGTCACTCACGCCCAACACACTGGTAGACTCTCCAGCGTCTTCCAGAACGAAGTCCTTGCCATCAGCTCCTGTGCAGCTGAGCTCCACTGCAGGGACTTCAAAGACAGAAGAATCTTCTTCCACTCTGACAGCCAGGCCGCTTTGCAGGCCGTGTCACACCAATACGAACTCCCGAACAGTCCTCGACTGTATCGGGCAGCTCAACAAGCTGGCTCGGAGCAACAACGTCCGGCTTACGTGGATCCCAGGACACGCCGGCTTCAAAGGTAACGAGCTCGCCGACTCCCTCGCTAAGGCGGGTTGTTCCGGATCGCTCCTTGGCCCCGTGCCCCTGGCCCCCATCCCCGCCACAGTCATTAACCGTCAGATTAACGACTGGGCGGACATCCTGCACTTGCGCAGATGGGATGGTATTTCCAACTGCCGCCAATCCCGTGCAATCCCGTCCCGCCCAATCCGCCCCTCAAGCTGCGGAGAATCCTTTTAATCCAAAATCGAAAAGATATCCGCGCTCTCAATATGACCTTCACAGGTCACGGTTGCTTTGCCAGGCACTGTTTCCTCCGAAGTGTTCGCCGGAGCGAACTCTGCCCTTTCTGCAACCTCGAGAGCGAAGACGCCAAGCACTTCGTCTGCTACTGCCCGGCCTTCAACGGAGACCGGCTCAACCACCTCAGGCCCAACCCGTCCCTGGACGACGCTTGCCGGCCCGAGAACATCCCACGGCTCATCCGGTTCCTCCGGGCCACCAAGCGAGCCTCCGTCTTCCCCACCGAAGACAACGCTGCTGACAGGACCGGCAGACCTCTCTGACCGGCCCCGCGCCCTAGCCTATGCGGGCCTTTCTGGGATTAGCGGAATGGGCGACGCTCGCCTCCCCGCTGCGTCTTCGGACCGCCCTGCAGCTAAGTCAAAGTAAGTCAAAGTTCCCTGGATTATCTGTCGACGTGCCGTCGGTGCGTTTAACCGAGGAAAGCTTAGACAGTTTGTCCAGCGTAAGCGCTTTCACAATTCTGAAGGTGGGGCGTGAGCTCTCTAGCTCCGTGCAGTATTGACGCCATTTCTGAGCTTTCGCGTTCCTAACCTGCCTTTTAAACTTATGAATTGCTTCATGATAGGCGGTTTGGTCCTATGGGCTCTTGGTTTTAGTTGCTCTGTGGTGGAGTCTCTTAGCTCTGCGACGGAGGTTGCCGAGCTCGGGATTCCACCATGGCGCAAATGTTTGTCCTTTATGGGCTTTTAAATGGCAGGATGTCTCAAAGGCGGCGGTTAGCGTTTCTTTCAGCACAGTGGTGCACTCATCCGATTCTTGGCATGACGTGATCGTTGATAGTTGGCAGGAAAACCGATGGAACTCCCTTAGGGCTAGCCCGACGGTTTCCCAATCAGTGTTTCTGGCTTTCCGTCTCCACGTAACGCGATTTGCGCTGCGCGTGGCCATCAGGTTAAAGGAAATGAACTTGTGACGAAGGGGATGATGCCGAAAGCACCCGCAACGCCATAGTGCTTTGACAGTGGCATCGATCACTTCCGACCACCGTCCGTTGTCAAAAGTAGGGGTGGACCCAGAGTTACAGAACTCGAAGGTCGTGGCGGCAACGTAGGCTAACAGTTCTTTGCCTTTTTGATTAATCCCTTGCGTGTCTCGGTGCCGTCACTACCAGCCCCTCCGCCTTGTTGGTCAGGTCGATGCAGGTGACATCAGCCTTCTGGTGAGTGATAGCCTCGAATAAGTCAGTCAGCACCTCCCCTGGCCCTCTGGCTGTTGGAGAGGAGCGCGAGAAGTGCGGACCCGCCCAAGATGCGCTAAGAGTTGAGCTGTAGAGAGAGCTTTCCTTATCTGGCCTTCATTCTCTGGTCTTGGGACGCAGGCAGTTTGCAGCTTGCCATTCAGAGCGGGG
The DNA here is from genome assembly GCA_002269645.1 of Macrostomum lignano. Classification (NCBI taxonomy): domain Eukaryota; kingdom Metazoa; phylum Platyhelminthes; family Macrostomidae; genus Macrostomum; species Macrostomum lignano. The sequence goes on from NIVC01003658.1 coordinate 5,078, forward strand.
CTTTGGCTCCTTGGGGTCTCAAAAGTTTGCTTCACTCCCTTCCCTACCTTTACCAACCCCGCCATCCAGCTTTTCTGCGCCATGAACCATTGGCATATGCAAAAGCCCCCGGCCCGACTTTCCAAGCCCCGGCTGTCGACACCAACACCCCGCATTCCCCTTGCTCCACTCTGCCCCAGTGTCCCAGCAACAATACAGCCAGAGTTTGTCTCAAAACTTAACCCCCACAAGTCCATAAAGACGCTTTGGATCTTTTTGGCAATTCCTTTTGGGAAGCCAGAGTTAAAAAACAAAATTGAAAAAACGGCTAAAACAATGATGAGCTCAAGCTTGAAATGCAGGCCTAACCGTCAGCGTTGCTGATTGGCTGATTGTCTCGCATTGCTGCTGTTTGAAACGCTGCTAAAACTCAAATAGCTGCATCCTGCCAGAACACAGGAGGAGCCACAGCCTCTCTAAGCCAAAAGAGAAAAAAATCTTTTGAGACGAGAGGGTTAATTTTTCAACTTTTTTTCAACTACAAGCGGGCATGCGGTTGAAGACTGCGCTGTTCTCTGCATTGCTGAGCACCCTGCTGCTGCAGCTGCTGCCACCAGCGTTGATGCAGAGCGTGCACGAATCCAGCTGCGCTGACTTGCTGTTCTCCAAGATTTACGACGCTCATCTCTCGATGATTCCTCCGCCTAAAGTGAACGGTACATTTAATGTCACCTTTGACATGGCCATCGCGCAGCTACTGGAGCTCGTGAGTTCACTGACTCTGATTGCTATTCTGCCGCTTCGCTATACGACCGACTTCTTTGCTTTTGTCAAGTGTAAAAAAGCAATGCTCATTTCTTTCCTCGAGTTGGCACTGCGGGCAGTTTTCCAAACAGAACTTTTAGAATGCATAAATGAAGCTTATAATCAACATTGACTGCGAAGACCAAAGCGTTTCCACCCACTAGGGCCGTCGTCAGGGTATATTTTATCGATGAAACACAAAAAAACTAAATATATAACCTATATTGTATAATCAAATGCGTCAAATCAAAAAGGGGGAGGAACGAGCGTTCTAAAGAGAATGAAAGTGAAAGTGAACGAGAAATATAGAGATAAGAGAAAGCACGAAGGGGTAAGTATAAAATTTACGCACGAAAAACTGGTCCACCTCAGAAAACCCTAAAAAGGTGACCCGCACTGCTATGCAACAGCTGAGGCTACAGTTAGTTTATTCAAGTCGAGCCAAATCAGTCCAAATCAGGATTTCCTTTGCAGCTTCGACGTGAAGTCGATTTTTACCGTTGTCCGTTTGTAGCTGTCTATTGATCTCGCCACTGATCATGTGTACAATCTTAATCCCCTTAGACGCTGTCCAAGAAGTCGTTAGGCTTTGCTACCTCCGGCATCTTCCTGTTTGATGACAAATATTATCGCCAGATAGATTACTGAGCCATGGGAAGCCGACTTGCTCCTACTCTTACCAATGTTTGCATGGCGCACTAGGAAACAGAGTGGATGTTCCTCTTGACTTCCTACTCTGTCCCTTCTAACCTGTTGAAAAATAAACTAGAGAGATCTTTTCGGAACTGGTGCAACACTACGATTAGGACTGTTTTTCACAACTGTCAAGGTTTGTCAATTTGTCGGCAAACCAAGACCCGTGTTCCTCGTTCTCTGGCGGCAGGTGTCGTGTACAAATTTTGTTGTTCTGATGATCAGAATGTCTCGTATGTGGGAAAAACCAAAAGACACCTGCACACTAGAGTTAGGGAGCATTGGTTGAAGAAGTCTGCTATTCAGGACCAGCTAATGGAATGCAAGAGCCGCCTTGACAGAGAACCAATCAAGCCTTTTTAAAAATATTGACCGTTCCAATTCGGAGTACAAACTTTGGCATTCTGAAATCGTTGCACAATACCCCAGCCTCAACGTTCAGCCGTTGCATAGTGGTGCGGGCCACCTTAGTGTACTTAGTTCTTTTGTGCGTACATTATATATTTGCATCCTTCGTGCTCTTACTCTCTATTTCTCGCTCATTTTCACCCTCACCTGTTTTCAGTGTTGGGCAAAGTTCCGGCACTTCCGGCACTTTTAGTACCGGAAGTTACTTTTTTTAAAGCGGCACTTTTTCCTGTTCTTTTTTAGAATGCCGGACTTGGGTAACGGAAGTTACTTTTTGATAAGTCCGGTACCTCCGGTACTTTGAAATGGGATTAAGGAAAGAGTACAAAAAATAAAGGGAATAATCAATGGTTTTATATTTTCTTAAAAGTTAAAACTAGAAATGAATTTGAAAAAAAATCATACTGAAAAACCTTAATTGGTATTTAAATTTTTTTGCTATAATGCTTGTACGAGCGTAACTTGAACTGAAAAAACGAAGTGAAAGCGAAAAACGAAAACTACACTAATTCAACATTTAGAAAAGAGAAGACAAATAAACTGATTACTAATTCAGCAATTCCAATGGAATCAACTCATATTGATCTTGTGTCTGAATCTGCCCAGTCTGGCAACAATGAGGCTGAGAATGAGATAGCAAACTCTTCTGGGCCTATGCCAAAAAGCAAGGCTCACCCATGGCCACATTTGGCAAAATATTTTTCTCCGAAGATGTGGATCAACGAGACAAGCCTAGCTCTTGTTTGCCAACTATGCTTGCCAGCGCAGCAAACAATTAGAGGCCATGTTTCTACTCTGCAAAACCTTAAAAAACGCATTCAGGCTAAGCACCCATCTGAAGTCAAGAAGGTAAGACGTCACGCAAGATTTTTAAAACGCTATTTTGTTTACTAACCTTTTTACTTGTCTCAATTTCACCATTTATTTTTTTAGTTTGAGGACTGCAGAATATACTGTATATTCTGTGTTGAGGACTGCTGCCGGGCAGGTTCCTGTAGAGGCAGAGCCAAGAAGCGTTTAGAGTGCTCACCTACATGTAGTCCACTAGCGCCTCAGCAGCCAGACAGATGGCCAAAACTGCTGGTACACCTTCAGCCTCTGTATCTACTGAGAGTGTCACTATAACAACCAAGCAGAAGCAGCCACAACTGCGTCAATGCTCAATCTCAGAGGCCATGGCTTCTTCATCCAACTACAAATCTGGCCAGTCTGTTTCACAGGAGGATGTGAACACTGCTTTAGTAAACTGCTTTGTAGAAAATATGCTGCCGCTGCATTTGGTGGAGTCACCATCATTCATCCACCTAGTGAAGACTCTTAATCCATTCAAGGATATTCCATCGCGACGTACATTGGGCAGAAGAATCTGTTCAGCTTTCACTGAAATGGAGCAGCGGCTTCAAAGGTTGTTTTTAATGCTCTTTCGTTCATCCCCCTTTTTGATTTGACACCTTGGACTATACAATCGTTATACATTGAGCTTTTTTGTGTTTCATCGATAAAATATACCGTGACGACGACCCCAGTGGGTTGAAACGCGTTGGTCTTCGCAGTCAATGCTGATTTTAACCTTAATTTGTTTATTATTGATTAAGCCAGCAACTGTACCATGTTTTAGAATGCAGGACCGGATGCGCCTGTCTGCGATCTTGAAGCGTCCAAGTACTTTTTAAAGAATAAATGATTGCATCTTTCCTACAAAATATTAACCTCTTGAAACATGATTAGCTATTTGTACCCTGACTATTACCTACTTTTATTTAAATTGCGCAATGTAAAGAATATCAAAGGTTTTTCCTGTTGGAAAGCATTGAAGATTCAACTAATACATGCTATCATTAATTACGGACAGCTCATAGCTACAGGTTTAATCCTTCAATTTCTTCAGGACGAACTCAAGCAGACAGTCTCCATGCTCACCTGGAGGAGAATGGTGAGTGTGCTTAGTTCTTTAAAAAAATATTTCCTGATTACGCCTCTACTCAAGTTGCATTGATGCTGCAGTCCTGGTACGACACCAGACTATCATGGCGGGGTCGCGTCTTCGATGGCAACCTGAGCTTCAACTCTATCAGCAGCATTAAAATTCCAAACAGCCAGATCTGGAAGCCGGACTTGGTCGTGTACAATGAGTGAGCCGAAATGCTTGTTTGATCTTCCATTTAGAATTGCCAAGTAAGTTGCGAAAGCCGCGTCGCCTACTGATTGCGGCCAAGCCTGCTCTGAAAGCTGATAGCGTCAATCAAAACTAATGAAATCACCAAACCGTCCACCCTTCGCAGTGTGAGGAAAACGGAGCTCGACTGGTCCCTCTACTACGCGTCAATTCAATCTGACGGCCTCGTTCGACTCAACACCCCCCAGCTGATGAAGCTATCCTGCCCAATCAATGTCCAACTGTTTCCTTATGATAAGCAGGTGTGCAGGATGAAGATCGGCAGCTGGACAATGGATGGTTTTGAGCTCAACTTGCTCAACGCGAGCACGCACGCTGACCTGTCCTCGATGGCGGAGGACAACGAGTTCTGCCTCGTCAAGGCGCCGCTTGAACGACACTTGATAAAGTACGCGTGCTGCGCTGCTCCGTACCCGGACATTACGTACAGCATTTTGCTGCAGGTAAATGCGGCTTGTCAACCGGGCACTTTTTGGAGCTGTTCGGTGCACTTTCGATGCCAGGGCTTGAGCGTATCAGAGCTTACATGTAGCTCGCGTGTGCGATTTGTTGGCTAAAATGAGGGCATGAGAGCCTGTGGGAACTTTTCGTGGTTTCGTATTATAAATTTTGACCATTGACGCTCCCAAAAGGAATTGAAAACATCATGCCATAATGTGTTTATTATGGTTCATTCATACGCTGACTCTATGGAAAGCAAACAAGAAAAAAAGACCAGCTTGGATATGGAGAAAAGGCGCCCAAACTTTCCAATAAAGAAGTTGAAGTACTTTTAAATTTAGTACGGGACAGACCCATTTTGAGAGCCAAGCATAGGGATGCTGATACAAACATTCAGAAAAAAAACAGTGAAATAGACGCTAATTCTGAAGCTAGACCTTCGGAAAACAACCCAAGTGACCTAAATAAATGATTTACGGACACAGTTTTGTACCATGAATACACTGAGCAAGACAAAAGCGTCCACCTTTTTCTTGGGAGAATTTTGTCTCAGTTTAGTGGCAAATCGGAGACTCTCCGGGCCATAGACATTTGTTCTGATGTGCGACTCAGTTACGTATTGCTCAATCCACAGTTAAGATAGACAGTTCTGGGAAAACTAATGACAACAGGAAATGAGAATAGGGAACTAAATGCTGTGAAGTGGCATCGATCATACCAATAGCAGCAAGCGTTCTCCGTCAGTCATTTGTCGAACCATTACGCCAACAGATAAATAGACTGTTTTAAAATCGCTTCTGCCTCAAAAATAAACTTTATTGTCCATGGTTGTTCTCAGCAAGCGTCCCACGTTTAACCCAACCATAGACAAATTTTGTCTATGGTTGCCATCGAATATATAAACTAATTTTGTCTATGGTTGCCATCGAATATATAAACTAATTTTGCCTATGGTTGCCATCGAATATATAAACTAATTTTGCCTATGGTTGCCATCGAATATATAAACTAATTTGTCTATGGTTGCCATCGAATATATAAACTAATTTTGTCTATGATTGCCATCGAATATATAAACTAATTTGTCTATGGTTGCCATCGAATATATAAACTAATTTTGTCTATGATTGCCATCGAATATATAAACTAATTTTGTCTATGGTTGCCATCGAATATATAAACTAATTTGTCTATGGTTGCCATCGAATATATAAACTAATTTGTCTATGGTTGCCATCGAATATATAAACTAATTTTGCCTATGGTTGCCATCGAATATATAAACTAATTTGTCTATGGTTGAACTGCCTGTTGGATCGATTTACCACTCAACTAAAAGGCGAAATCTCCCGAGAAAAGTGTGGACAATTTTGTCTGTTGCATAGGATTTGTGTCCCAAACAGCTTCCCATAGGTGGGAACTATGCTTAATCCTAGCTAAGAATAACCCCCAGCTTTATGCAAAGCATCAATCTAAGTTTCAATCTAAGTTGGATCTCCAACTTTGCTTTATGAAACAGCCCCCTTCAGCATCTCAAGCTGTCAGAGTAAGGCTAGAAAAAAGCCTAATCGTAGCTAACAAAGTTTTCAAGAAACACTCTCTTTAAAATCTCCAACTGTTAGAGAATATGATGCTGAAAAGGCCCTTGAGCATCGACAGCATGTTTACCTTTGTCTTTTTTCATAAGTCAGAGAGCAATGCAAATGCTCTCAGTGATGGCCTAACCTGGAATCCATCTGACAAGCTTATCCCTGGAAACCGATTTCTAGAATTTGATTGTGCATATATAGGCTGTAGCCCTACACAGAAACGGCTGCTGGAAAGCAAACGAGCTGCTTGTAAGGTTGCAAGGAATTGCGATAAAAGATATTGGGATTGATTAGCGACGATTACAGCATTTTCTATAGTCACTCCATTGCTCAGGCTATAACCACGTGAAGGGAACCTGCTCATAAATGCTTTTTTAATTCTTTGCATGCAGTTTTCGTGGTTGGGGGTTAGCGTTTTGGCAGAGGCAGAGAGCTAGCAGGAAAATGCGGGATTAAATGATTCTTGGAGTGACTGTAGATTGATGCCAATAAAAATTGTGCAGCTTTGTGTTGGAGGCCAGCACTTAGACTTAGACTTAGCTGCAGGGGGCTCCGCGCGTCCGGAAGCAGCGAGGAGGCGTTGCCGCCCATTTCGCTAACCCTTGGCGACCACGGGCAGCTAGTGCTGCGGTGTCGCGCAGGGAGTTCCGGTGGCGCCGGCGTCCGCAGCGCGGTCCCCCTCCGGAGAGTCCAGGAGGTGGATTGTCGCTCGCCCGGTAGCCCTTAGGTAGCGGACGAGCTGGCAGAGATTCTCGGGCCTGAAAACGTCGTAGAGGTCCGGGTTTGGGCCGAGGTAGGTGAGCCTGTCCTGAGTAAAGGCGGGGCATTCACAGATGAAGTGCTCCGCATTCTCGACGCCGGAGAGGCAGAAGGGGCATTCCTCACTGCGGATTTTCTCCTGGAGGTAACGATGCCTGGCAAGACAGCCATGACCCGAGAGGGCCATGGTAACCGCCCTGATGTCCCTGCGGTTGAGTCCAAGCAGGGCCCTGCGAAGGGCGGAGGAGGGACAGGGGACAGCCGCGCGGGATTGCCGGCAGTCGGGGACGTTAGCCCACCTCTCCCTGTGCTTAGAAGCCACCCACTGGTTGATCCGAGTGGTGACAACGGCGATGGGGGTGGGGGCCACGGGCAGGGGACCAGTGAAAGAACCGGTCGAGCCAGCCTTGGCCAGGCGATCGGCCAGCTCGTTGCCGGGGTGGCCCGAATGCCCGGGGATCCACCTTAGGGACACCTTGTTGGAGGCGCCTAAGCGGTTGAGCTGCCCGATGCAGTCGAGGACTGTACGCGAGCAGGTGGTGGTGCGCTCAAGGGCGTGAATCGCCGCTTGACTGTCCGAGTGGAGGGTAATTTCCTTCCCCCAGACGTGCTGGTTGTACAGCTCCATGGCGCAGGAGCTGATGGCGAGAACTTCGTTCTGGAAGACGGTGGAGCAGGTGCCGGTGTGTTGGGAGAAGGTCGCCACAGTTCTCCCTCCAGACACGATGCAGTAGCCGTAACCAGAGGCGGAGTTGATTTGGGACCCGTCAGTGAAGCAGTGGATTTCATGGGGTTTCCAGTTGTCTCTCGCTTCATGGCGTGGTGGAATGCTGGTTTTGAATTTGAGCGGGGGGCAGAGCGTGGACGGGATTCCGTCCGAGAGGGTCAGCAGGCCTCTCGCTGCTTCCAGGTCTCGCAGGCTGAGGTCGCCATGCGGCCGGAGGTTCCGCTTTCTGAAGGCAAACTGCTTCTGGATTTGGACACCCGCGTCAAGCAGACGACGGGTGGTTTTCATAGCCTCCCCTCTAACAAAGAGGTCGAGGGGGGGAATGTCCAAGAAGGAGTTCATGCCAGCGAAGGGCGTAGAGGGAGCCGCGCTCATGATAGCTCGACAAGCGCGGCCTTGCACCCTATTTAAAACCTCAAGAACCCCTTTCACCTCTAGGGCACTGTTCCAAATGAAGCCGGCGAAGGAGATGGCCGGTCTAACAATGGCAGTGTAAATCCACCAGAGGCGGCGGGGGTGAGGCCCCAGGTAGCACCGAAAGCTCTGCGGATCTGCGCGAGTCGCGAGAGCTTTGCGGGCTTTAGTTTACGTGCGGGGTCCAGCTCAACCTGTGGTTGAGGGTGACGCCCAGACATCTAGTTTGTTTCTCCATGGCAACAGGTTTGCCATAGAGGGAGAGCGGTTCGATCCTCCAGTTTCGGCGGCTGGTGAACATGATAGCCACGGTTTTAGACTCAGAGAACCTGAGACCGCAGCTATGTGCCCAGCGCTCGGCACGGTGGATGAAGGCTTGAAGGAGGTCCCTGAGGACGCGGGCGATGGTCCAGCCACAGTGGCGGTAACATCGTCCGCATAGCCGACCTTCTGAACAGGGTCCGGATGCGGGCTGCAAAGCAGCTCGTCCATGACTAAGTTCCAGAGGATCGGGCTGAGGACTCCACCTTGCGGTCCGCCTTTCTGGACTTCCACGGAGCGTGAGTGTCCCAGGAGGTGCGAGGTGGCAGTACGATGGGAGACCATGTACATGATCCAGCGGGTGAGGTGCTCGTGCGTGCCCCGGGATTCCAGGGCTCGCTTAAAGGCTTCAAAGAGCACATTGTTGAAAGCACCATCAATGTCGAGGAAAAGCGACAGCGCGTATCCATTGCCAAGCACGGCGCGCTCCAGCTTGTCGACAATGGCGTGCAGCGCACTTTCGATGGAGCGTCCAGGACGAAAGGCGTGCTGATTAGGGGAGAGCGGGGAGTTCCTCAGCTCAACGAGGAGAAGGCGCCAGAGCACCAGCCGTTCCATCAGTTTGAGGAAGAAGGACGTCAGACTAATAGGGCGGTAAGCTTTGGCGGAGTGATAGTCTCCCTTTCCTGGCTTGGGTATGAAGACTACCGTAGCCTCTTGCCAGGCTTTTGGCACATACCCGAGGGTAATGCTGGCCTTGAAGAGGTTGCAGAGGAGGCCGAGAAACCTGTCATTTTTAACTGCCTCATGAAGGAAGGCAGGATAAATGTTGTCAGGACCCGGGGACTTGAAAGGAGAGAAGGATTTTGCGGCGCGAGCCGTCCTCTCTCTAGTAATGATGGTCGAAGCCAGGATCTGTCCACCCGGAGAGTGGTCCGGTGGGCCTAGCTGCTGTGCGGCACGTGGGAAAGAGCTGGTGAGCATAATGTCCAGCGATTCCCCAGGGTTCTCAGCGAGCCGGCCGTCCGGTCTTTTAATAACTGAGAGCTTTGACATTTTGTCGAGGGTGAGAGCATTAACTACGCGCGAAGTAGGGCGGGTGCCTTCTAACTCCGCGCAGTTTGGCGCCATTTGTCGGACTTGGCTTTCCTGGTTTCACGCTTAAAGTCGCGGATCGCTTCTTGATAGGCGGCCAGGTCAGCTGGGTCCTTGCTCTTGCGAGCTAGCCGTTGGAGGCACTTTGCCTTGCGCCGGAGGGATCCGAGCGCCGGGTGCCACCAGGGGCGGATTTTTGCCTTTGTAGGCTTTAAGAGGACAGGAAGCCTCATGGGCTGTCAGGACGGTCTTGCTGAGCAAGTCTGCAAGGTCATCCACTTCCTGACAGGTGGTTGGAGCGACGGTAGTCAGCTGATCTGTCTGGCATTTCAGGGTTTCCGTGAAAGCCGTCCAGTCTGTGTTCCGGACGTTCCTTTTCCACAGAATGTGAGGCTTGGGGCAAGAGGATTGCAAATGAAAACGAACGAAGCGATGGTCAGACAGAGACTCCTCTTCGTCCCACACCTCCTAGTCCTTGACTAAAGGAGCCAAGCCATGGGAGACGAGGGTAACGTCGAGGGCCTCCGTCCATCGCCCGTTGTCAAAGGTGGGGGTTCCACCAATGTTGCAAAACTCAGTGTTGGTGGTGCAGATGTAAGCAAGGAGTTCCTCGCCTCTGCTATTGGAAGTATTACTGCCCCAGTGGGTGTGGTGAGCGTTGATGTCGCCCGCCACCAGCAGCTCGAACCTACGGTTAGAGCAGTAGTCCACGAGGGAGGTGAGGTTGGGTGGAACCGCGGGGCCATCGCCAGGGATATAAATCGAGGCGATTATGACCGTGCGGTTGGTGATAATGTGGTTGGACTGAATGACACAGAGATCTCTGTCAGAGAGGTCCGGTCTGTGCCAAGCTTTGAGATGGGTAGACACGAACATGGCTGCTCTGGGGTTTTGAGGGTCCTGAAAACAGTCAAAACCAGCAGGAATATTCGGAATCTTACCTTTCTTTGTCCAGGGCTCATGGAGTAGGATGATGCCCGGTTTCGCAAAGTTTGCCACCCGCATCAGGTTGGTCGAGGCCGCGATGCAGTGGTGTAGGTTTAGCTGCAGGATGTCCACTCCGGGGATTCCACGAGTGGTTCGCGCAGCTTCTTGCCGGCTCAAGGCGAGTTGTGCAGGAGAGCTGCCTCTTCTGCCTCGCCGATAGCTTCAGACTCCAGCTCCATGGGCTCCTCCCGGATGGATCCATGGTCGAGGGCAATGTCGCTGCCTGGGCGGCATTCTCGCTCTCGGCCTGGTTTTCCGGGGGGGGCGCAGTGGTGACACTGGGCTGGCGGTGGCTGCGGTTGGGGGCCTTGGCGGTGTCCAGCAGCTGCTTCGCGCGCTGAGTCAGACCAGAGCGGATAGTGTTCCGGGCGGGTTTCCGGCCCTTTCCACGTCCGCCTGTTGCTGCAGCTTTCGCGGCTTTCCCTCTGACGGGGTCCACGTCCTCGGAGGGGTCGTGACGGCCGGGAGCTTCTTTTCCTGGGCGTTTCCGCCCGGCAGAGCCCCCGACAGCCCGCTTACGCTTCTCCGGGGGCGGTGGGCGGGTGGCGTCAGACTCAAAGCTAAAGAGCTGAATCTGCAACAGCCCGACAGAGATGATGGACATGTCCGGGTAGCGGAGCATCCAGCTATCCGACAGTCCAAGAATAGCCGTGAAACCGTCTCCGCCCGGCTTGGAGATGGTCTCGTGAACTACGACACCGTTTGCCGGTAGCTCCGGGTTGGAAGCCACTAGCAGGTGACGCAGCTCGTCGGCCTTGGTGATGCAGCTGCGAGCCGGGATCCAGGCACGGTGCCGGTGTGTCCGGGGTCGCTCGTCCTCCCTGTAGATGAACAGGTTCTCCAGCTCCGTACCCCAGTCGAAGGTTTTCAGCAGCTCGAGGAGCTGCTGTCCTGACTGGCTGTCGGCGGGCTGGATATGGAGGGCTTGGTCCTCGACTTTCGTCTTTTGGACTCGAATAGTAGTGCCGCTCAAGGCCATCTTGACCAGGTGGGAGTCCAACCTGCGCCAGATAAGGTCGAGCTGTTCGGCCGTAAGAGGCGTCTCCTGGCCTTGGATAACCAGGGCCGGCTGCCTCTTGGCCATAGCCGCGTAGGTTCGCTTTGGCTTTGTGGTTTGGCCAGCGCCCCCCGCTTTGGATCCCTCCACAGCCGTGGGAGCTACCACACGGGCAGAGGTCCGGTCACGGGAGGGGCCAGCCGCACCAGGAGCTTCGGCGGCACCTGACGCATCAGACCGGCGCGCGGGGTCCACCCCCTTGTCGGATGTCGGCTCCTCCGCGGGGTTCGCAGAGTTACCGGCACCCTCCTCAGAGGTGGCCGGAGGGGCGGCTTTCGCATTCCTCCGTTCCTCCGCTTTGCGCTGGAGAAAGGCTTTGTAGCGAGCAATGCTACGGGCCTTCTTTTTCGAAATCTGAGGTCCGCTGTCTTGTCCAGCCACTCCGGTATTATCCTGAGCGGCGGCAGCGGCAGATTGAGAGGCACCGGGGGTTCCGGTGTTGCGAATGTCCGGCTGGGCCGCGGTGCCAACCTCGGTTGGTGCTCGAGCAGCCTCGGACGTGTCGGAGGTAAATGAATACTCCATGAGTCGCTGAAAGGCGAGTGGGGACTAGAGGTGAGAAGCCGCTGGGCCGTAACCCCAAACCCAACAACCAGGCCAAGAGGTAGCGACCGGGGGGTGGCTTAAGCCCGTACCGGCCCGACCGCTAGCAACCGAGAAACTCCCCGGCTAAGAGCCCGGCTTGGAGAAACCAGAGGCCGAACCAAAGGACCATCAGCGCGGTACTACACTGGGCCCTTGGGGAAGCAGGAGGACTGCCTCCGGAGCCTGCGGACTGGCCGCATACCCTGTTAAGGTCAGAGGGTGATACCTGTTCCTCAGAGCCGTGGCCAGAGGTACCTGATACGCACAGGTTCACTTCCGGGCCAAAAGGCCACGGATGGGTTGCCGCCGCCGGAGCCCAGTCAGTCCAGCAGCCCTAGGGCTGCCTTGAACACATGCGGGGCGCGAACCCCTGGGTCGGCTTGCGAGTCAGCTTGGAGAGAGTTCTCCTGCCATTCCTGCACCAGAATAGAGGGGGTGCAGGTGTGTAGGATCGCAGACCTTAGCTCGTAGGCCTAGTCTGTCTCATGCTACACAGGCATGCTATACCCGCCATTGCATGCTGGAGGCCAGCACAAAAGCTGCAGTTGCTGACCGACACAGAAGCAGAAAATGTATCCCTAATAGAAATTAAATACTTTTAGGCTGATTGTTGCGATAATTTTAGCTCAGGTGTCTACAGACTGGCGCTCATAAATCATATTGAAAATATTCTGCCACTTTGAATCTACTACCAGCGTAATAAATACTTTGCTCTACTCTGCTAATCTCATCACAGGTATTAACTGGGCATCCTCTGCTCCGCTAATTGCCTGTGGTCTTCACTTGGCATCTTTTCAACCGGTATTATTCGAGGGGTTTCCAATAATAGCAGTTAAAATTCGATGTACCGACTGAACGCGAAGGCAGAATCTAATGTAACAGGCATCACTGAATTTATAAACATTCCACAGTTCTAATAGACGTTTATTTCTGTAAAAGTTATGGCTAAAGCTGCAACAAGGGGTAAAGGGTAAAGTTACGCCAAGCCGAGGCCATACAGTCTGCCATGCAGAATCGCCGTTAACTGATGACTTTTGGACAAAGTGACCCCTTAACTAAACTAATTCACCTCCTGGAATCAGTGTCCACTGCAGATTCAACTATTTGGCGGGCGAAAACAACTCTAATAGCATAAACCGATGCTCAATTGCTTGTATATATTTTAGCTCGCACCATCGCAGTGACAGCGTGCCAGTGAGATAGAAAGAGCGTGCATAGCTTCTTAGCTTCTCCCATTGCCTTTGGAAGCACACAAAGCGGCGATGACCTTTTTGCAGAATGCACCAAATATCAAAAGAACAGCGTACGCTCAAACTCAAGGGCTCGACTTAACGCAACTCCACCCCTTAAACTCCTAAAATATCTTGGCCAAGAACTTCCCAGCAGAAACTCCTCTATCCACTCACTCTCGCAACTGCAAAGCGTCTCTACGTCCATGGCCTAAGGATAACCGACCACAGAACCTTCTGAGTCTCCCGAACAGCTACCACCTGACTTTGGTTAGTTACCTGTTGATAAATTCTTACGTAACAAGCGAGGAGCAGCATGGAATTGGGGGAAGCAAACGCAAAGAAAGTTGGTGGTAAGCCGTCTGCAGAGGCAGAACAGCAGTCAGATGCTGCTAAGATACGCTGAGAGGCTTCAACTAGTGCAAGAACAAGTGGGCCGAGCAGCATGCTTGTAGGCAATCTAAGAGTTGCGAACGAGTGGTAGCAGAGGCAGAAATGCGAGACTCTGAGACAGTGCTACAACAATGCGTTTAGGGAGATCAGAGAGAGGGGGAGAGCTGCGGGGCATTCTGACCACGCAGGCTATTTTGTGAATCAGGAAGTTCCACAAGTAGCCACTGCAGTCACTGATTCAGCTGGGTAGGCCAAGGATAATCCTCAGCTAAGCAGTAAAGCATGATTACAGCTTTGCCTTTTTGTCAGGCATTTACGACGTATAACCTGAATGGATTCCTGAATACATTCCTGTACTTTTGAGCATCTGCATTTCTTGATGGAGATAGATGCGTATGTGCTCAAAGCCGACGGTTTTCAATGAAGGTTTTCAATATGAGCCGGCTAGCAGAGCATTTTATATGTGATAATCAATTCTGACGTCTGCATGAAATCCTAGTTTTTACTCAGCAAGACTTTAGTTTATTTCTGAAGGAGAGGGAGAGAGGGAGAGAGAATAAAATAGCTCATTTCATAAACTCTGTTGCATTAAATTCTGATTTTCAATTTAGTCGGTACACCGATTTTTATCTCAACTTTTGGACACCTCTCGTAGTCATGTGCTTCATTATAATGTTTTAAACGATTTTACATCGTTTTATATTTTCCCGACGGTAGCCGCAAGTGTCAAATGCGTCATTGTCACACAACCGGCGAGAGGCATTACTGCCCATTCGACCATAGACAACTCTATAGTTGAGAAAAACAAACTTGTGAGAAAAATAACCTCAAAAGCTGATGTTTATACTCAGTATAGTATGCTGGGTATATATATTATGGTAAACGAACGTATGAAACATTTATCAGCGCTACTAGACTTAAAAAACGGATTCTAGGTTGTTTCGTCAAATGCCGTTTCGTCTAAGAGTTTTTTTGGAGAGTCGTTTCGTCTAACGGAGATTTGAAGCAACTGGAAAGCAAGATAATGATTAATATGTGATGGAGAAGTAATTTTACAGACATCAGTGAGATGTGGTGTGTACGCCATAACTTGAAAGCTGCATTTATTTTGTAAAAAATGTTTACAATTTGGCGTTCACTGCACGACACGTTTAAAAGTACCTAGTGGGTTAAGACACTAAGAGAAGAAGACGTCACTACATTCAATGAAAAATTGGTCATTAAATCATGAAGATAATACAGCGAGTGTACTCAGACGACTCCACTGAGCAGGCACATACGAGCGTAAGCGCGGGGATACGTACGCAGTCACACACACAGGCACACAAGCGTGTACAGCCGCTCTAACTTAAATTATCGTTAGAAATGTACACCTACTTCACTGTTCCTTGGGGGTTGGCGCTCAAGGGCGTTGATTGCACGAGCAGACTCAAGCAGAGATTCCAGAATCGAGCCTGGCACGTACTGTAAGGGCACTGCGCTAGAACATTTAGGCTGCAGCCCCCTTCATCCTGCAAACAGCTCAATTTCAACAGCTGACTGATTTGCAAACAATCAACCCCTTCCAGCGCAAGCCGCTGTACTACGAGATCAACCTCATCATGCCCTGCATCGCCATCCTCATTGTGGCCCTGTTCGGCTTCCGACTGCCGCCCGAGTCCGGCGAGCGGATCTCCCTGTCCGTCACGGTGCTGCTGGCGCTCAGCGTGTTTCTGCAGCTGGCCAGCGAGCACACGCCGACTCAGAGCGACGTTGTGCCGCTCATGTGTGAGTCTGCGGGTCCTGCGCTACCCCAGCTTTGTAGCTAATTGTTTAGCCTGTAAAACTTATTTAATTGTTTGCAGATATTTCTGCACTTGTTAGCACCAGTTCCCTCACACTGAGCAAACACAGGGCTGAAAATGCTCTGGCAGGGCAAGATAAAACCGCACGCTAAGGCACGCTACACAGACAGGCCAGGCTACAGCCGGTCAGGCGGAGCAGTGCGACTCATACAATAGGATAAACTGTTGCTAAGGCCACATGGGTTTGTAGCTAACAAGGGTTTTAGCCTAGTGGATGGAGCGTCGGACCCACGGCTGAAAAGTCAGGGGTGCCAGCATTAGCGGGGGGGGGTCATTGAGGGTGTGTGGCAGCCCCCCATTCTGGGTAAAAATTTTATACAATTCCATTGTGCACTCTCTCTGAACTGGATCTAAACTTGAAACTTAATCTCGTTACTTCGAACTGAATGCTTAGTAAAATTTACCATCACGAAACACTTTTCAGCCCGCTACTTCATGGTCGCCATCGGCATGTCCTCGTTGTGCGTTCTGGGCAGCATCCTGGTGCTGCTGCTGCAATCCAACGGCAAGCAGGCCAAGCGAATGGGCCACCGAACTGAGCTGTTCTTCACTCTGCTGTGCCGCCTCATCTGCTATCCGGGCTTCCAGGAAGCTGGAGCGAATGCCAGCGGCTGCAGAGGTGACGGAGGCACCCACGGAGGCAGCAGGCACCAGAATCGCGTCAACAGGCGCTCGGTAGGCTGCTGATTTCTCAGAGTGGTTTAATGCAATGAATCAAATCTCAGTGTCTTTAAAATAAACAGTGGTTTTCGATGTATTACGAGCGTAACATGCACATAACAATGAGCCATTTACTAGAAAAACGTCACGCATAATTCTTTTATTTTGCAGATTAGTCCGAGCAAAAGCAGCAACGGCAGAAGCAACAGCAGAAGCAACAGCATCATTTCGCCGACAGCCTCGTCTACCATCGTGTCCAGCAGCATGGATATGGAGGAGATTGACATTGATGAACTGCGCGTCCGAGCTGAGCGCAGTTCGACTGCTGATGTGCCGCCGCCACCGTCTCCCCAGCAGCTGCCGCCGCAGTGGGCGGCTGATGCTCTGAACCGAGTCAGCTCAACCCTGACGGAGATTCGCTTGGCCATGGCCCAGTCGAAGGACTCCAAGCGATGGGAGCGACGTTGGGAGGACGCCGCCCAGGTCACGGACAGGCTGATGTTCTACATCTCCATAATGGGCTTCATCGGACTCATCCTGACCGTCTTGATGGTCCGACCCAGCGAAGCCATCAGCGCCGCCACCGACTGCAAGCAGCTGCGCGCCGCCTCGATGACCTGACAGAGAGATCTGACCGAGTATTCCGCCAGATTTAAAGTAGAAATGCCACAAAAACTGTTTGCAGTCAGTTTTTTGAACGCTCGAATGGACCTGAGCAGGCTCAAAATTGCACCCAATATTATGCTATTCCCGTTGTAAAATAGGAAGCCAATTTGCTCAGAAGTACCAGTTATCTGAGTTCGACTCCCGACTTCATATTACTTATTGTCAGATTTATCCATATAATCTGACAAAATTCGTATCATTTCTGAATATTTACTCCACGTATTTTGCGTTTTGTTGCCCCAATTGGGCCGTTTTACTTTCCTATTGTGTGCACGATCTATTTAGAGCGTATAGTAATTGTACGATCGATAATTTAGGCCTTTCCGTGCGCGTGGCGCACGAAGAGGTCCAGTTTATCACTTTAAATATATAGTCTGGCCCTCGCCTTGGTTTATTACCCTTTCTATTCACTTTCTCACCGCCGACTTTTACGACCGCGTGTTTCTAAAATACTCGTAGCTTCAAGTGTTAGTTCAGTTAATTATTTGTCCCACCAGCAATCGAACACTTATAATACTTTGGGGCTTATGCATGAAGTTGGTTTTGGACTTGTTGTTTAGTCCACACCCATTAGGGCCAACCCTCAGTGTGTGTGTGTGCGCGCGTGTGTGCACATGTTCCAGCTCAGGGCTTAGTGGAATGGACACAACCTTCTCAACGGCTGCGGGTGGACTTGTCGTGTTGATTTCCGGGATAAATGGTATGTCTCAGTACAGACATAGGATGGTTTTCCTTTGTCGTGTACTTTTGCATGCCTGCTCCGTTTGAGTTCAGCAAATTTGAGCATAATCTGCTACTAGAGAGTACTCTTAGAATTCGCTGTTCGCGAAAGCTGCATATTTTATAGAACTGACCGGCATTCTGCTTTGCTATTCTCACACTGAGTTTATTCTTGTCCATTGTATTTCAGCAACACAACTCTATATTCGTGACTTCATATTCTACTACTATGAGTAGCACTTTGAGTGTGTGGTAAATTTTGTTATAATTTGTGCGTTCAAATTTAACAGAAATTTTTGTTGTGAGTAGTATGCATAGTAGTATCTTTTTTCGTTTTAGAAGCTGTTTTGATAAAGTCGATAACATTTTTTATTCTACGAAAGTTTACCCGATAGCATTCCTCTGCGCCCTACTTGAAAAAATGACAAGTCCAAAAGCAGGTAAGTTGAAGTTTTTTATGATGAAAGATATGTTTGTGTAATGCATGTATCTTACAATTACAATGCAGGTTGCTTCTTATTCATCTGTTATTATTCTGCAAATAATTGCATTGCTTCATTATTTTGTTAAAAAGCAATACTTGTGATTTCCTTGTTTGTACTTTCTGTACCTCTGATTTACCTATGACCGACTGTTTGTTTTTCCTTTCAAGGATAATTACCAGTCTGAATGCAGTCTGAATGCAAATAGAGAGATATTGCTGTGGCACCCTGAGACAAGTCTGCGTCTTTTATATTTGGAGAGCTGCTTTTGTTTTACTGATTCCGCAGTGCTGGAGCTACTCTCCTCTCTGTGTGTTCAAGTACATCTTTCCAATGCCAGCTTCATCAGTTGGTGCATCCGCATTGCCAAGAGTTCAAGAGACACTCGCTCACGGAGTTGAGTTGTAGAAAGAGCTTTCAGTATATTGGCCTTCATTCTCTGGTCTGGGGACGCAGGCAGTTGGCAGCTTGCCATACAGAGTGGGGGCTCCTTGGGGTCTCAAAAGTTTGCTTCACTCCCTTCCCTAACCCTACCAACCCCGCCACCCAGCTTTTCTCCGCCATGAACCATTGGCATATGCGTAGACGGCTACGCCCCTCCCCTACTATCCAAGCCCCGGCTGTCGACACCAGTACCCCGCATTCCCCTTGCTCCACCCTATCCCAGTGTCCCAGCTACAATAAAGGCAGAGTTTGTCTCCAAACGGAACCCCCACAAGTCCAAAAAGACGCTTTGGATATTTTTGGCAATTCCTACACTTGCTGGAAGGCAGAGTAAAAAAACAAAATTGAACAAAACGGCTAGAGCAATAATACTCGTAAGCTCAAGCTTGAAATGCTGGTCGCTGATTGGCTGATTGTCTCGCATTGCTGCTGTTTGAAACGCTGCTAAAACTCAAATAGCTGCATCCTGCCAGAAGCGGATAACACAGGAGGAGCCACAGCCTCTCTAAGCCAAAAGAGAAAAAATTTTTGAGACGAGAGGGTTAATTTTTCAACTTTTTTTCAACTACAAGCGGGCATGCGGTTGAATACTGCGCTGTTCTCCGCATTGCTGAGCACCCTGCTGCTGCAGCTGCTGCCACCAGCGTTGATGCAGAGCGTGCACGAATCCAGCTCCGCCGACTTGCTGTTCTCCAAGATTTACGACGCTCATCTCTCGATGATCCTCCGCCTAAAGTGAACGGTACATTTAATTTCACCTTTGACATGGCCATTGCGCAGCTATTGGAGCTCGTGAGTTCACTGACTCTGATTGCTACTCTGCCGTTTCGCTATACGACCGCTACTTTATACGTTGATTCGCTCACTTAGCGAAAAAATGATACTAATACTAAACAAAAAATAACTAATAATAAAAATTAGTCGACGAATTGTTTCTTTGTAAATTTTTCCTCTGTTTCAAGCCGAAAGAAGTAAATGTTCTTCTCTTTGATGGGATCGATACTGCAGGCACGTGATATTTTCAAATCGAGTGCAAGATTGGGTGCGCCTCCACTGCGGGTTGAAAGCGTCCCAGCAATTTTACAGAATAAGAAAGGATATTTTTAATGGAAATGTATATTTCTTGAATCATTATTGACTTTTTTACCCTGACTATTGCCTGATTGGCAGGCGAGAGTAATGCAAATAAGATCAGAGGTTTATCCTGTTGTTTAACCGGTAATGCTCTAGAGTTTAATGAACTCATGCTATCATTAGTTACAGACAACTTTATTACAGAGTTAATTAGTTACAGACAGCATTGCTACAACGTTATCCTTCACTTGCTTCAGGACGAACTCAAGCAGACAGTTTCCATGCTCACCTGGAGGAGAATGGTGAGTGTATTGACTGCCTTAAACACCTGTTGCCTGATTACGGCAGTACTCAAGTTGATTTGATTTTGCAGTCCTGGTACGACACCAGACTATCATGGCGGGGTCGCGTCTTCGATGGCAACCTGAGCTTCAACTCTATCGGCAGCATCAAGATTCCAAACAGCCAGATCTGGAAGCCGGACTTGGTCGTGTACAATGAGTGAGTCGAAATGCTTGTTTGATCTTCCATTTAGAATTTAGATGTCAATCAAAACTAATGAAATCACCAAACCGTCCACCCTCCGCAGTGTGAGAAAAACGGAGCTCGACTGGTCCCTCTACTACGCGTCAATTCAATCAGACGGCCTCGTTCGACTCAACACCCCCCAGCTGATGAAGCTGTCCTGCCCAATCAATGTCCAACTGTTTCCTTACGATAAGCAGGTGTGCAGGATGAAGATCGGCAGCTGGACAATGGATGGTTTTGAGCTCAACTTGCTCAACGCGAGCACGCACGCTGATCTGTCCTCGATGGCGGAGGACAACGAGTTCTGCCTCGTCAAGGCGCCGCTGGAGCGAAACGTGATAAAGTACGCGTGCTGCGATGCGCCTTACCCGGACATTACGTACAGCATTTTGCTGCAGGTAAATGCGGCTTGTCAACCGGGCACGTTTTGGAGCTGTTCGGTGCACTTTCTATGCTAGGGTTGAGCATAGCGATTACAGAGCGCACATGTAGCTCGCATGTGCTGATTGGTTGGCTAAAATTCAAGCATGCGTGCGTACGGGAACATTTCCTGGTTTGTCACCCTGTGATTCTGTGGAAATATTTTTCATTTCGCTGTCACTGTTGCTTAGAGCTGGCTTAGCTGCAAATATCGACATTCTACTTGTGAATTAAATTAGGGGTTTTTCTGTGTTTCGCTCAAGTTTAGATGGAAAACAGCACTGCAGTCTGCCAGACTAAGGTTGAGAAACGAAATTACTCGCAGCTAGCAAAAATTTCAAAAAACTCCCATTCTAAAATCTCCTACCGTTAGAGAAAACGATGCTGAAAAATACCCTTGAGCTTCGAGAGCATGTTTGCCCTGTCTTTTTCTTGAGTTTGGAGAGCGATGCGTGATAATGAGACATAATGGAGAGCAAATACGCTCGGTGAGGGCCAAACCTGGAACCAGTTCTACCAAGCTTACTCAGCCGAGTTCCTGCATTTAATTCCGGGTACAGGCTGTAGCTAGAATGGCATACAAGCTGCCTGCGCAAGGCTGCAAGATATGGCGATAAAAGATCTTGGGATTAATTTATTTAGTCGATTGCTCAGGCTTTAAGGTGTGTGAAGGGAACCTACTCATAAATGCTTTTTTTCATTCTTTGCATGCAGGCAGTGGAACGAGGACGCAGCTGTGGCGTAGACCAGTTTCTGCTGTAGGGGCTGTGGCAGAGGCAGAGAGCCAGCAGAAAAATGAGGGATTAAATGGCTCTGGAATTGACTGTTGATTGCTTTGGGCACCGGCACTAAAACTTCGAGTGAGAGCTCAGCTCAATCCCAAGCAAGCGGGAACACACTGCTGTCCAAGGCAGAAGCAGAAAAATGCACCCCTAATATCACATGAAGGCTTTTAGGCTGATTGTTGCGATAATTTTAGCCCCGGTGTATGACTGACGCTCATTGATCAAATTGAAAATATTCTGCCACTTTGCCTCTACTATTTAATGCTTTACTCTGCTCCTCCTATCGCATATACATGTATTAACTGGGCATTCGCTGCTCGTCTAATTGCCTGTGATCTTAACTTGGCATCTTTTCTACCGGTATTATCCGAGGGGGTTCCGATAATAGCAGGAAAATAACAGTCGATGAACCGACAGAGTTCAAGTCCAGAAATTAATGTATCTGGCATCACTGAATGAAGCGGCACCAAGCCGAGGTCAATCAGTCAAACAGTCAGTAATGCAGCATCGCCATCAACTGATGAATTCTTTGACGAATTGACGCGAGTTTGAAGCTTGGTAAGGAAAATCTTTCACATTTGCAACAGGGTGTCCATAGTCGCCTGGTGTCACCCGTTGAAGTAGCCGACAGCGTCTCAGAGATATTAAGAGACTAACTGAGTATGCCTAGCAGTTGAGGCTTGCCCACTGCGGAGGCTCAGAGACATCAGAGACATCAGAGACATCAGAGACATCAGAGACATCAGAGACATCAGAGACATCAGAGACATCAGAGACATCAGAGACATCAGAGACATCAGAGACATCAGAGACATCAGAGACATCAGAGACATCAGAGACATCAGAGACATCAGAGACATCAGAGACATCAGAGACATCAGAGACATCAGAGACATCAGAGACATCAGAGACATCAGAGACATCAGAGACATCAGAGACATCAGAGACATCAGAGACATCAGAGACATCATAGACATCAGAGACATCAGAGACATCAGAGACATCAGAGACATCAGACATCAGAGACATCAGAGACATCAGAGACATCATAGACATCAGAGACATCAGAGACATCAGAGACATCATAGACACCAGAGACATCAGAGACATCAGAGACACCAGAGACACCAGAGACATCAGAGACACCAGAGACATCAGAGACACCAGAGACATCAGAGACACCAGAGACATCAGAGACACCAGAGACATCAGAGACACCAGAGACATCAGAGACACCAGAGACATCAGAGACACCAGAGACATCAGAGACACCAGAGACATCAGAGACACCAGAGACACCAGAGACACCAGAGACACCAGAGACACCAGAGACACCAGAGACACCAGAGACACCAGAGACACCAGAGACACCAGAGACATCAGAGACATCAGAATGCCCAGAAGCTCCGCTTCGGTGAAGTCCAGCGACCAACGAAGTCAGAACTGATGCAGACACGTGTGGTCGACATGCTGTTGAAATTGAAGGCTCGACAAAGCGGCACTGAGGCGCAGTGCTGATTGGCGCACAGGAGTGTATTGAATAATACATTGGGTCTGATGGCCAGTGATGGGAAAGAACCCGACCTGCTGGCAGAATTCCTGAATATCTCGACGGTTCAGTAAGCTGGAGACTTGATCATTATTTTAAGAAGGTGCACAATAAAGAAGTTGGTCCGTGTTCTGGAACTTCGTGTGCCTGCGTTGCTCTGTTATGGATTGTAGAGTCAGTCTCCTTTTGGTAGTTTGACTGGCAGATAGTGGCGTCAAGGCGCCAAAATATAGCGCAAATGATTGCCTGCGGCGCCAAAGTGTCTCCAGTGCCAAAATAGTGCCTGCCTACGGCGCCACAAATGAGTTTGGCAGAGTAAACAGCTCGCTTCTGCACCCAGAGCTACTGCAGATCAGACAGTTGGGTAGTTCGTGTCAAGCACGTCTGCAGAACATAGTAGTGCAAGAACAGGTGGGTTCCACTTGTTTGCTTGTAGACAATCTGGGATTGAGAACAAGTTGCAGCACAAGCAGCTATCCGAGACAGCGAGACAGTTCCACATCAAATGCGTTCAGAGAGGGGAGAGGAAAACAGAGAGAGAGAGAGAGAGAAAGAAAGAGATAGAGAGAGAAAGAGAGAGAGAGAGAGAGAGAGAGAGAGCTGAGCATCCGTTTTGTGATCAGAAAGTTCCACAAGTAGCAACTGTAGTCACTGATCAGGCCCTCGGGTACTTTGAAACTTCACTATACCAATCCGGAGCGCTCAGTGTCTCTTCTCAGATCTCTTCTCAGTATTCACCTCTCTTCTCTCCTCTCCTCTCTTCTCCTTTCTCCTCTCATTTCTCCACTCCCCTCTCCTCTCTTCTCTCACTAATCTTCTCTCTTAAGACACCTCTCATCTCGTCTCTCACCTCCCTTTTGTCGTATCTCTTTCTTCTTCTCTCATCACTATTCCATCTCCTTACCTCTCCCATCTGGCCCACAGCAATGAATTAGATTCTTTGTTTGCCCCTTGAGGTAGAAGAAAGGGAAGATTCTCTATGGAAACTTTTTATTAGAGGCGGAGACTAGGGGCTGTATGTACCCTGGCGCACTTTAAGCGACATTGTCACACAACTGGCAAACATTCCGCCGACTCTCCTGAGCAAACACACAAGCGCGCAAATACATGCGCATTCATACGCACGAGCACACATTCACACAGGAGTGTACAGCGGCCCTAACTTTATTTATTGTTAGGCATGTACAATTCACTGTGCCTTGGGGGGTTGGCCCGCAATGGTGTTAATTGCATTTAGCCCCAGATTAATGTGAGTGCACTTGGAATCGAACCTGGGCCGCTGGCACATCAGAGCGCCGCGCTGGACCACTGGGCTGTGCCCTCCTCAGAGCATTGATTGATTTGCAAACAATCAACCCCTTCCAGCGCAAGCCGCTGTACTACGAGATCAACCTCATCATGCCCTGCATCGCCATCCTCATTGTGGCCCTGTTCGGCTTCCGACTGCCGCCCGAGTCCGGCGAGCGGATCTCCCTGTCCGTCACGGTGCTGCTGGCGCTCAGCGTGTTTCTGCAGCTGGCCAGCGAGCACACGCCGACTCAGAGCGACGTTGTGCCGCTCATGTGTGAGTCTGCCAGTCCTGCGCTACCCCAGATTTGTAGCTAATTGATTAAATCTCTTAAGCTCATTAAATTTTACCCATGTGTTAGCATACAGCAGACAAGGCTCTGGCTGAGCAAGATGAAAGTACACAGACAGGGCCAAAGCTGGCCGGACGAAAGCAGTGTGCGCCAATAATGTACACATTGTTCGGCGAGCGTTGAAAACGTCACACGGTTCTGATCTAGTCATCAGTGTATTAAGGGAAACTATAAACAAAAGGCAATACTGACGAGAGGGCTGCGGGCACCCTAGCGAAACGCCTCGGTGTTATATCATTCCACAGCCAGTGCCGAGGCCATTCTGCCATTTCGCTGACTTCTGGGCACAAGCGCGTCAACACTGTACGCAGGCACGCACTCACACTCGCTCACAGGGGTGCACAGCGGCCCTGACTTTCTAATCGTCAGACATGTACACTCTCTGTGCCGTGGGGTTGCCCCTCATGACTGTTAACCAAAAGAAAAACCCTTGGTCAATTCCGTGCACAAGCCCCAAATGAATGTGGGGCGTAAGGAATTGAACCAGTGTCTCGGGCGCGGACCCTGTATAGACTCCTATACTCAGCAACAGCTAAACCCCCCCCCCCCAACTCACGCTGTCACACGGCCCAAAAGTTTTGTATGCCATCGGTGACTCAGAAATGTGTGCAGGCTGCCGCCGCCAGACGCGAGCGCAAAGTGCGGCATGGGGGATTTGGGAGGGGTGGTGCAACTCAACCCACTGGTGGCTGCATTGCGCAATGGTAAATCATCAGAGCTACAGCTACAGCAGCAGTTTCTGCCATTTGCTACGACAACCTTTGGCGGCCCGCAGAACTGCATTCTTCAAGACGACAACGCTGCGCCACATCGAGCAGCACACGTGCAGCTGCTGAAGGAGCAGCTCGGCATTCGCACATTGAACTGGCCGTCAAAGTCTCCAGACATGAACCGCATCGAGCATGTCTGGGACTTTGTGTAAAGCGAAGAGTTCAGCAGGATGCCCCACAGAATGCTGAACAGTTGCGACTGGCGGTGCTGATGTCTGGCAGCAGCTGCCCCAAGAGTTCATCAACCGGCTGGTGATCAGGATGCCACGACGAGTCACGGCACTTTTGCATGCTCGTGGTTCCTACACACGATACTGAGACTAGAATTAAAGATATTGCTTAACCTTTGTGCCCGTGTGACAGCGTGAGTTGGGGGGGGGGTTTAGCTGTTGCTGAGTATACTTTATTCACTTCAGTATTTATAATTTTTTTCTTCAAAACTTTGAACTACCTTAGTAGATTAAACTTGAAAATTATTTATTCTGTCTTCAAACTGCTTTATGCATTGGACACTTTTCAGCCCGCTACTTCATGGTCGCCATCGGCATGTCCTCGTTGTGCGTTCTGGGCAGCATCCTGGTGCTGCTGCTGCACTCCAACGGCAAGCAGGCCAAGCGAATGGGCCACCGAACTGAGCTGTTCTTCACTCTGCTGTGCCGCCTCATCTGCTATCCGGGCTTCCAGGAAGCTGGAGCGAATGCCAGCGGCTGCAGAGGTGACGAAGGCACCCACGGAGGCAACAGGCACCAGAATCGCGTCAACAGGCGTTCGGTAGGCTACGATTTCTAAGAACCGATTTAATGCAGAAAGATCGATTAAAGGAAACGATTTGATTTTGATGAACGCTGGTTTGGGCGCAAAATCAAAATAAAAAGGAGTTATTGGCTAGAAAACATTTACGTATAATTCTTTCATTTTGCAGATTAGTCGAGCAAAAGCAGCAACGGCAAAAGCAATGGCAGAACCAACAGCAGAAGCAACAGAATCTTTTCACCGACAGCCTCGTCCACCATCGTGTCCAGTAGAGTGGATATAGAAGAAATTAACGTCGATGCACTGCGCGTCAGAGCTGAGCGCAGTTCGACTGCTGATGTGCCGCCGCCACCGTCTCCTCAGCAGCCGCCGCCGCAATGGGCGGCTGATGCTCTGAACCGAGTCAGCTCAACCCTGACGGAGATTCGCCTGGCCATGGCCCAGTCGAAGGACTCCAAGCGATGGGAGCGACGTTGGGAGGACGCCGCCCAGGTCACGGACAGGCTGATGTTCTACATCTCTATGGTGGGCTTCATCGGACTCATCCTGACCGTCTTGATAGTCCGACCCAGCGAAGCCATTAGCGCCGCCACCGACTGCAAGCAGTTTCGCGCTGCCTCGATGAGCGCCTGACCTGACAGAGGTATCCGACCGAGTGCTCCGCCAGATTGAAAGTGGAACTGCCAGTAACCGTTTCCGACCAATTCTTTGTGCACTCGAATGGACCTGAGCAGGTTCGAAATTGCACCCAACATAATACTATTAACGTTGCAAAAAGGAAGACTGCTAGCTGAACGGTGCCAATTACCTGAGGTCGACTGCGGGCTTCATATTGCTTATTTTACTTTAGGAATTGTGCATGAAGTTGGCCTGAAACTTGTCGTTTAATCCACACTTGTGACGACCAACTCACAGTACACCCTGTGCATCGGTGTCCCATGTGCCAGCTCAGCGGACAAAACTTCTTGCAAATTACATTCATGTCTGAGTAGAGGTTTAGGATGGTTTTCCATTGTCGTGTAATTTTGCACGCCTGCTCAGTTCGGGTGCAGCGAATTTTAGCTAGAGTACTGCTAGAATTCGCCGTTCTTGAAAGCTGCTTATTTTTATAGAATTACTCGGCTTTCTGTTTCACGTTTCTCACATTATGTGTATTTTGTTCATTGTACTCCGGAACCGAACTCCATTTTCGTCTCCTATAAACTACTACAAGTAGCGCTGCGAGTGGGTGCAATTTTTTATTGTGCTCTTATAACCCATCTTGCGCTCGCAATTAATTGATCCGATCAGTATTTGATTGAGAGTTTATTTTTACGAGACTGCATAAAGTGCTTGCTTGAGTGAATAATCTCAGATAAGTTGATGCCGCGTCTGCAACTAGAAACTGTCGAGACTTGAATGTTTTCTACAAATTTTGAGTTAGCCCGCTGTAGGTTGCGCTTTAAATGCGGAAAGCTCATAGAAAGGCAATAATAGAAGCCACTATCCTTTACTCAGATTGACCTCGGGCCGCATGAAATTGGTTCAGGTCGTGAAACTTTGCGGAAAGCTCATAGAAAGGCAATAATAGAAGCCGCTATCCTTTACTCAGATTGACCTCGGGCCGCATGAAATTGGTTCAGGTCGTGAAACTTTGCGGAAAGCTCATAGAAAGGCAATAATAGAAGCCGCTATCCTTTACTCAGATTGACCTCGGGCCGCATGAAATTGGTTCAGGTCGTGAAACCTGCCAAATGACGCTTTGTACAAAAGCAAAGTGAGACGTGCCTACAAATGAAAGAACTGGATGGCTAGAAGCTCAAGGTATTCCATTTTAATCTCTTACCTAGAAGATAAAGCTCTATTTCTTAGACACTATTTTTGTTTGGTCCGACCGGGCGTAACTTGGTTGGGTGTTAAACCAGTGGGGCGTGGCTCTTGTGCGTTGGTGCGGGGGTGGTGGGCCGCGCCTAGGTCACGTGCCCGCGGCTTGGGTGGCGGTTATTTCTGCCAAGCGGACTGTCGCTGACCCGAGGGTATCCAGGGATGCTGTGGCACGCAACGCTTGTACAAAGTCATCAAAGACACTTAAGAGAGACAAGTGGGTTAGAAATGTTTTCACTGATCAACGCCAGATTCCAACGACGGTGAGTGAACTGAATCATGAACAGCTACGGACCTTTTGCCGCGGCTTCTTCCACGAAGTCCGCAAACAAAGTGGAGAAGCTATCCGACTGGATCGATTGTCTCCATCGCCGCTGGACTACAGCATATGGCTAGTATTATACGATCAGTAGACAACCACCCATGGACATCTTTCGCCGACTTAAAAGCAATCACGGACTGAAAGATGCTGCAGTGGGGATTACTACCAAACAAGACGACGGCTTGAAGCGCAGGAGTGATTTCCATCGAAAAAGACTCTCAAATCTGGAATAAACAGCGCGCGGCGCCTAAATAAAAGCCAGAAAATCAAATTGCAAAAACTAAAGCTTGGAACTTGAATAAATGCTTCTTATTGCGGGCATTATGTGAGCTTCGGCATGCTATATATTTGGCAAAAGTGACTTTAATTTGGCAAACCCATAAACATATTTCCTTCCCGTAATATTTCTATGGCCAACTGTGGCAGAATCAGTTAAAGTGCGCATTCAACTTTGGCAAAAGTGACTCTAATATTAGCGACACAGGCGAACACTGCAGGGTGGAGAACGGCAGGAGCGCAGTTTCTAAGAAGGAAGAGACTGGAGCGGCTGGCAAATGTCCTCGACATAAAAAGATCCAACCAGTTCCAGTTCCATCACCGCCGAAA